>LKNJ01001656.1:74211-85865 GCA_002120245.1 Maccullochella peelii
TGGGGGGGGGGGGGTAATCCATTTTAATAGAGCTGTCTCTGTATTATTGGAAACGTTCCCTTCATGCACCTCTTTTCAGTTTCATATAAGACACTACATGCAGTAAGAGTGTGTGTGTCAGCACAAAACTGTAAATAAAAGAGCCACAGTAGCGATACGAAACTGCAAGTCTTGAAATAGCTTTGAGGAGAGAGAGAATATTTATTCACTTTAATGATCAAGCCCTTTATTGACTTTTTGGAAAATCCAATATGCAGCCTGCAAGCCAGTGAGAATCTTTCTCATCGCACTGCAATTTCACGTTAGAGTTCTCTGGGACAATAACCATTTATAACCTTCGAACAGACATCACACACAGGCACATACAGACATCTCCACAGACCTAAATGTTGACAATACTGCATATGTACATATGTGCACACATACCTCCCATATAGCCTTTAAAGTGATTACTAATAAATGTCTGTCATCAGCAATCTGTCCCTGATTACTTATTGTCATCACATTTTCAGAGGGACAACATATTCATGCATAGTGAGCACAAATTTGCATGATGTTCATATATAAACATATACATATGGCTGTTTAGATACGTACATATGGGAACGTAAACTTCCTGTCACCTTTGTCTGTGGTCACACTGGGCTTTCTTTCTCTTGTTCCCAATGTCATGCGCTGTTGGTCCTCATCACACTGCAGTAGCCAAGAATGAGACAAAACATGATTTTGTCTGGCAGCCAGTTTCTGGCACTGCATTGATACATGGTAATCCAGCTGTCAGCAGGGAGCTGGGGGGGAAAGCTGCAATAGGGAAGAGAAGAGGAACGGAAAGAGAGAAACAAAGACAGTAGGGTGGAGAAAGTAAAAGAAATAAGTAGAAAACTGAGCATAACAGGCAACACATATACAATATAGATGGTTTGCAGTTTTGCAAGATTACAGCAGACATGTCGAGTGCTATCAAGGAATCCAGTGGAGAGGTGGCTGTGCAAAAATAAAACACATAACCACCTGCAAGTAAAAGAGAGGTACCTTAAAATGTTTGCTGCCGATCACTTCAATTACACTGATGTTGAAGACGCATTCCCAGAATCTACCGTGTGTTTGTTGTTGAGACGGTAATGTTGGACATGTAGAAGTGCAGTCAGCTGTTCACTGCCGTTACTTGTTGCCCCTCACTGAAGTTCTGGCATGGAAGAGCCCACTTCAGTGCTGGTACACTAACTGTCTTACTCATAGACAGCGCAGAACATGATTCTTGAATCCGAGACTTGATTATCAGCTGAGCAGCCAAGACAAATTCATCAGCAGCCCCTGACTATCAGGAGCACTGAATGCATTTGTGTGTAGGTTAATTTGTGATATTTCATTAATGTCAGTTGGAATTTGTTCAGCTGCTGTGTTCACCAACACCGGTTATACAACACCGGTCACACAGCGTTGCATAAATGCATTAAATTATCCTACTATGATAGTGAGAGAAGCTACCAGGAGACAAGCTGTCAGCACTGATGGCAAGTCTCCAGTGTCAGTACTGATGATGTATCGATTTTGCAGTTAGATGTTGGGACTGATTTGACGGCAAATGTCCAGTGTAAGCTTTTCAATAAAGATTCTTGAGCAAATCATGATTTCTTTGAACCACTTAATTCTAAACAAAAAATGTTGATGTATGATCTGTTAATCGGCTGGGTATTGTGTGAATATTTTGAGGTTTTGATTTCCACAAATTGTGTGGTAGGGCAAGTACTTGACCTGATGGGTACTTAGAGGGTCAGAAGTGCAACTACAGGCTCAGTGATGATGTGGCATGAGGGTAGCGGTTGAGGTAGCGTAACATGGACCTATAGAAAGGAGCCTGTGGTGGGCTCAAATAGAGTTACTCAGTTGAGGGGTGGTGTGCAGCCACCTTGCTGCCCAGTAGTTTAAGTGTAAATGATTCAGACACATTTGAGTCAGAATGTATTCTGATATAAAGATAAAAAGATAAAAGATTTTTATAACATGAAAAACAACAGTTTTTTCGTTATTGATTCTGGTTACTGTATTCATGAAAAGCTTGGGAAACAAATTTGTGTTTAATCATGTGTGACTAAAGCTCTGAAGTTAAATCCTGTCAATGTATTTCAGATTGTCAGATCTTATTTTACATGATGTGTTTGCCATGTTTACTCTAAGGATAAAGCTCAGTCTGCATGACATGGCTGTGCAGATTTGAAAGTTTTCTGTTTACTCATGTGTTTCTTGCTGTAGTACTGGAGCACAGTTGGCATACACAAATGTACTTATCTCCCCATGGATACATATTGAGCAGCACCAAAACAAGTGGTGGTGGTGGGTGAAAATCCTGAGGCAGTACCAAACAAACAGGAGCAGCAACATTTGCTGCATGTTGAACAGGCTGGCTGTCTGTATACTCGGCCTATAATCAATACGGGTCAGTTCAAAGCAATAATGACAGCTAATATTTTGAGTGCTGTCTGGACAACATAACTCCATGTCTAGAATTAGTGTGGCAGCATGTAGCATTAACAGCAGTGTTGTGGAGCCCTGAGGAGGGCACTGTGGAGACATGGACAGAAACAGAGCAGTCTGGATTTAAAGAAGGATACCGTTCAGCAGCAGTTGATCAGACTGAAGCTCTGTTCTTATAGGGGCCATGGGATTGATTTATCATGCATCTTTATAACTTCCTTTTGCTCAAGGGAAAACAAAATGAACTTTGTACATGGGCAATAAATACGCACAAAGGATGGATATTATTATTTTTTTTTACAGACAATGCTTGTGAAAATGATATGGATTGCCCACAAATTTCTGCCATGTATAATTGCTCTTTTCCTAATTCATTTTTTAAATTATAGGGGAAAAGAGGAATTAGAGGGTATAAAGTAATTGGAAATGTATTTTTATGTAAATGTGATTTAAGCTGCTTAAAAAACTAATTTATTTTTGTTTCTTCATTGAAATTTCTACTGATAGAGAAGGCAAGAGGGATGTGTTTGAAAATAATGTTAACACCATGGCTAACACACTGTTTGTGTGAACGAGAGATACAAGTTGATTGGACAGAAAACGAATCAATGCATGGAGTACAGGTCAGTTGAGGAGCAGGTACTCATTTCTGAAGCGGCAACAACAGTCGTGTAAAGCGCCTTCGTGGAATCTATTGACGAGAAAAATGTTTTCTGTTGTGAGATCAGATCAGTAATGTCACCCTGAAGAGTCTGATGAGGTAGTTTGTTGTTGTTTAGCATGAGACAAAACTGTCCTTCTTCATATCATTGTGATGACATTTACAGGTGGAGGTTTTTTCTTATGATATTCGAGATGTTGACAGATTGGATTATCATTAAAAAGGAAGGGAAGCGCTGTGTGTTAGTAGCAGGTGGAAAACTATTTGAGCACCATGGCCAACACCGTGTGTGTGTGTGTGTGTGTGTGTGTGTGTGTGTGTGTGTGTGTGTGTGTGAAAGAGAGACAGATGCTAGCTGGATGGATGGACAAATAATCAATAGATGGAGTGCAGAGCAGATGAGGAGAGCTGATACTCATTTCTGAAGTAAATAGTCCCATGCTTATTGTGACCAATTGAGTGTGTGATTAATTATGAAGCATACTCAGAGAGGAGACTCTCAGCAACACTGAGCAAGAGCCACAGTAAGACTATACTGTTAATGTCCTTGGTCCAGAGGAAATGTGTCTCAAGGTTGTAGTTAAATTAATATTTTCTTCTGTATGAACCTATTCATATTCTGGAGCTGGAGCTCACAGTTGTTTAAGCCTTGGGTAACAGACACCCTGCTTAAAATGTCTCCCTTTCACTCCTGAAGGATAGAGAGTCTATTTACCTACTATCATATTATATTTTGTTTAGGTTAGTTATTAAAGGTGCTATAATCAATATCTTTATTTTAACAATGGATCAACACTGGATTGAAGTGACAAACCCACAGAAAATTATGACCCGATTCTGCAGTTCCTCTCTGCTTTGCAGCATCTTTCAGCTCATTGTTTAGGTTTCCCAGTCCGCAACTATACTGTTTTGATCAATTATTCTCACCATGTTTCCAGATGCAGCAGTCAGCCATTTTCATTGAAAAAAACTCCCTGCACACTACCTGTCCAGCACCAAGCGAGAGAGACACAGTTAGCAACTAGCTGGTAAGCATCATAGCTTAGCATTTAGCAGCTAAAGAGCCAGATATTTTGCTAAGGAGTCGGTGGAGACCAAAACAGAGCTAAAAGGAGAGTCAATGTTAGACTTACATTTCTCAAATGAATGCTATGTTGCTCTGTATGAGAGGTGTGTAAAAATCAAAAAAAAAAATTTTATTGCAAGTTTAAACCATACGCAGAGCATTTGCTGTCTAGATACATTCATCTGGTGGCCAAAAACACGACTTCAAATTAAAGGTAAGATGTGTAAATAGGCACCCATTATAATATGTCAGTGTGTTGTGTTTACATCTTGTTTCTGCTGTCCCCAAGTGGCCAACTAAATCAGTTGGCAGATTTAATTTACAACTCAAATGTCTGCATATGAGGTATTATTTGACCCCATGTTGACAGCTGTACTAAATGAGATATTTCATTTAGCTTCTCCTCTTATATTGTTGAAAGCAACTAAAGGTTAAACAGCAAAGAACACTGATTCTTTGGAGTGAAAAACATATGTTATCAGATTGTTTTATGTTAAAATGTAGAACTAATTGTGTATTTCACATAATGATGCAAGCAATATGAGTTGATATGAGTATTTGTCACAAGCTAACATACTGAAACGCATCTTTCTTTTTTTCTACTGATTTTTTTCCCAGTTGTTCACCCACCCAGTATCCAGTATAACAGTAATTTTGCATATTGAGAGTGCTTTAGTACATTGTATGCTGTAAGCAGTTACTGCCAGCAGAGAATTGCTGAGGCCTGAATGTAATAAAACAGAAACCCACAGTTCATAGCACAGTCATAGTTATAAATCTGAAAAGCAACATAAAGTATTCCTGCAGATTGTAATGTCATATAAGTGTAGAGACACAAGTAAATACAAAGTATGTAATGGGATATTATAATGAACATTTGATAAATGATGCTGAACATAAGAAATAATGGAAATGGAAAATGGAAAAAATGTATGATTGCAGTGTATACAGGGATGTCAGAATAGAGAGACATAACTTTAAAGCAACCAATTCCATAACATAAAATAAATCAGCTAATGGACATCTAGCCTTGATTCTTGTGTCATTTAGTCTAATGAATGATGCCTATTTTCCATTACTGAGTGCACAGAAGGAAAGGTGAGTTCTTTATAGATTGCACGTCAGTCGGCAGCTAATCATCGCACACAACACCGGGCAACTTTATCAGCAGAAATGCTTTTGAAGAACTGCATTTCATAAATTTCATACTATAAGTTCAAATTGGTGTTTAACCTGATCCTGATGGCATTAAAATAGGTCAGGGAATACCACCCCTGCCATTTCAAAAGGCAATCTTCTCCTTTGAAAGTCTTACCTGAGGACATGAAAACAGCTCATTAAAGAAACAGATTTTTCACTGGTATATCAGGAGTCTCTTTCAGGTTGGGCAGCTAATTAGACTGCTTTCTATGGAAGTACTGTACTGCAGGAATGACTTCAATAAAGACAGCGTTACTGTAGGGCGTTAAGACTAAGATGAAACATAAGATGAATGTTTCAGAGTTTGGACCTGGAAATGGAGAATTTTGATCAAGAAACAGGGACTGTATGGTCTGTGGTTCTTACTCGATAGAGTCTGTCCTGGTTGGCCTCAGTATTCTGGTTTAATTTTAGAGCAAAATCAACATTTTTTCTTTTGAGCATTTGATCTGCAGACTCCTCAAAGGGAATCTGTCATTTTTTAATCCAGATATGAATCCTGCATGATAACTAGATTATTCTTTCAGTACTGCACTTTACAACAGTGTGGTGTTCGCAGTGACATTAAAAAAATACAAACCCAACAGAGATGTGAGAACAGATAGTGCTCATACAGGTGCGTGCAGTACACATGCAGGCACAGACAGACCTGTGCGTGAATACACACACACGTGTGCAATCACCAGGTATTTTAAGGCAATGTCTGTTTTTAACACGTAAAAGCTGGCAAATTTGCCTGGGGATTTGGAATCAGAGCAGCGCCTACAATTGATTCTGATGTTTGTCCACTCTCTCTGCATCTAAATGAGGACAGGAAATGCATGTAAATACTGACAGTGCAACCAAGATAGTCTCAGCACAGGTCTCCCTGGCTACTCAGCCTGAATTTACTATACCATACTTAACATTATGGCTATGTGTCTGTTCACATGTATGGATGTGTGTGTGTAAGAGTGCAAATCCACTGGTTCAGTTCCATAGACATGATTGATGATTGACACATTGCAGCTGCTTCTGCCAACCTTGTTTTGTGCCTCTCTGTTCAGTTGTCTGCTAGCTCATGCCTCATACATGCTGGACACTCCATCTGACCACTGTGACACTGTAAAATACGAATTCACCTTACATGCCCCGTGAAATGAAAAATGACACTTTTTTTTTTAGCAGTGTACCTCACAGTAAAGTAGTTCAAGAAAATGCCTATAGGGAGTTTGAACTCAAGATGTTGTTCCTTAAACACTCTGTGAAAGGTTACCTGCACATGGGGCGTGACATTTTGATTGACATCCCTGAGAAAGCTGTGTGGGGAGTTTGTTTCCAAAGTAATGTGTATCCGATGCTATAGTTCATCTGTTGTGCTTACAATAAAACAATGCCTTCCATTACCTTTTCTCATCTCCCCCTACTGCTTTTTTTTATACTCACCAGAAGAAATACACTCTGTATAGATACCCATACCAACCATTTAAGGAGGGAATGAAACATTGTTTTCAAAAAGAAAAAAATACACAAAATGTACCCAGTAGAAGTTCCAGGGAAAAGTCACAAAATGATAACACACCAAAGCGTTGGAGTTGCAGTTGGGTACATTTCATTACAGCAGGGGAAAATTGCCAGTGCCAACGGCCCTTTCATTTAAAGATAGAAACCATCTGGGATCTAACAGATGTCAAAATTTTGACAGGAAACTCTGAGCTTCTGTTGAACATCCCATCATTTGCAAAACAATACAAAAAAACAAAAAAGTACAGATTTGGCACAGTCCCACGGAACATTTGCAGTTTTGCATTTAGCCAGCCACATTCCATGTCAGACACTGATCCTCAAGTCTTACGATTAAGTTCTGCCTTTTGGGAAATCAGATACACAGCATTGCTGCCACTGTTGAGAAGTCCCTTTTCATGCATATTTATATACATGTCATGTTCTGATTATGGCAGTTCAATTTACATGTTTCTTGCACCTTGTAACTTCTTTATACCTGCAAATCTTCATGATTACGTTTGTTATTTGCATTTCAAAGTGAGGTGAAAGTCCTCTCTAATTGCCTATACTCATGTAGCTCTATACCCCACTGTAGACCTATTATATGGTGAACACATCCTTGCATACTGGTGTCACATACATCATGTTTCCATTCAGACGGTACAGAAGGCAACACTTTAGCCAAGTGCTGTCCGTGCCAAACTGTGCTTTTATTTTGACATTTTCAGCAGGTGATTTCTGAGTCCACCCAAAACAGTGCTGTTTATGTTCTGCTGTGTGAGCAGAACCATGGTGTGATGGCGCCTGTGATGGTGACTGAGCTGTAATGACATCACAGTCAACTGACTGGCTCAAGCGTGCGTGGCCATGCAGGGGACAGGAAGCGTGAGACGGTGGCATTTAAAAGGCTCGCTTTGTTGAGCGTTCGGCAGTGTTGTGGGGAACATCAGAGCTGCTGTTGTTTGGAGCTGAGTTGTACTCCTGCGTTTTTGTTTCATTCATCTCACAGATAGCAGCCTCAGCTCCCCTTGTTTGAGCTTTTTCACAGCTGTAATGAAAGTCCATTATACTCCCTTGCAATGTTAATCTCAACACTTCCTGCTGCTGTTTAACAGTAAAAGCCTTCCGGCGGTGCAGTATACATTTTGGCTCAGCACAGGTATCCACAGCCCAGGGGAAATCTGCCCATAGTGTCTTTCTCTTCTTCTCTATTATTTCTTTCATTGTTATGGTGATTAATGCCTCTTCAGTATGTTCTATTATGGCTATTTTGCAATTCCTGATAATATTTTCTATAGCTTTCGCACACTTTTAATCATATAGTTTTTCCTTAACATGTTGTGTCGGGATTGTTGGTTGGGTATGTTTCATAACTTTCATTTAGTATATTATTAATATTAATTTCTCTTTGATGTACTCCACTACTTGCTGCTGCAATGTACCAGGGATTGCTGTTGTTTCATTGCATCAAATCGTATCTAAATAATCAAAGCATGAATAGTCAAAGATATAGAACACAGGTAGTTGTTTCTGAACATGAAAAGAACATTAAAAGAGTTGGAAAATTCAGAGGAATGCTGTGAGTTCATAGTAAAGATTAAAGATTTACATGAGAACATGAACTCCATTTGTGCATACTGCAGTACTCACTATCCAGCTGACAATTTTATCTGCCTGTAATAATGCACAGACATAGAGGAGACATCTCAGTGTCAGAAGTTGAATTGATTGACTTGCCTTTGTTTCTCAGTACTATGGCAAAAAATTGATTTTTGTGGATGCAATGCAACTGTTGGTGAGATTAATGCCAGGTTTCCATGCACCCATCTGTTGCCAATTACTTTTTAATGTCATAACTTCTCATTTAGGCAAATTGTTCAGAACATACAGGGAGGATAAATTTATTGTTGTAAAAACAATAAAATCACAGCTGCTAGCTAGTATTTGTCTGTTTGCATATATTTTCAGAAATTTCTGGAGATTTAGGTGACATTTCTGAAAGAGGTGTCATTTTTTGTATGGCAGTGAACTATTTTCAAAATGAAAGCTCACAATGCTACCTATTCATTAAATAACAGCACAGAACCTGAAACATGTTTTGTATTTGGCTTAAGTAATTGCTATAAATAAATGTAAAGTCATCCAGACTACAGTCTATGGCTTGGACCCACTTG
Organism: Maccullochella peelii; assembly: GCA_002120245.1. NCBI lineage: Eukaryota > Metazoa > Chordata > Actinopteri > Centrarchiformes > Percichthyidae > Maccullochella > Maccullochella peelii. Next base: position 83,273 of record LKNJ01001656.1, read on the forward strand.
TGCCCCCCTTGGTTTCAGGATCCAAGGTAAGCCTAGCCTCACTTTTTGTTTAGCGTACCTATAACTGTTATTACTGTTAACTATCATTTTAATAAAAAAAAATATATCTGTCACCTAACACGTGTAGTCTGTTGCTATTTATTTCCTAGTTCTTCTTGAGTTCTTTAAAAAGTGGTGAAACAGCTTTTTAAAGAACTCAAGAGTGTAATGACAGGTCAATGTTAGTGTGTGTGGTGAAAAAGGGCATTGCGCACAAAGAAACCGAAGAGAAGCCAGGTGAAGTTGATATCCTAAGATTACAAAACAGTGTTAGTACGTAAACAAACTCTCAAATGTGGCTATTTTCACGCCACTGCGGGACTGTGACTGGAAAGGACTCCGGAGAAGAAGTGAACTTTGAAAGGAGTTGGGCTTCACTCCAAACAAACTGTAGAAAGTTAACTTATGGAATCATAGGAGTGCCACAAAAAAGAATAAATCTGGGAAAGAATAAGACAATAAATGTGGAAATATAAAGAGAAATAAATAAAAAAATAAATAAATGTGGATATATAAAGACAAATAATTCTTTTTCCTTTTGCCCTTTTTCTTTTGTTTTACCCTTTTGTTTTCCCCATTTGCTTTTGCTATTCCTCTTTTGCTTTTGCTTTTCTCACATTGCTTTTCCTTTTCATTATTGCGTTTGCTTTTCCCTTTCTCACATTGCTTTTGCTATTACTTGAAGGGCCAAGCTGTCAATCAACTGGCTTTGGGCGGGCCTTCCTGCCCAGGCTGAGCAATCAATTCATGCACACATGAACTCCCTTCTGCCTCGACCGGTTGGGTTGAGAGAGAGCAAAGGGGGAGAGCGAGGGAGATATAGATAGATAGATAGATAGATAGATAGATAGAGCAAGCAGGAGGAAAGCGAACATACAGTAGCCAGACAACAGAAAGTAGACACCCATGCACAGTGTGAACGGTTAGTTTGAATCGGGGGAGGAAACTTCACTTCATGGTGGAAGATGTCATGGAGAGTCTTGGGCGCTGACTAACACAGGCACTGACAGACATGACATCCGTTGCCACTGTTAAATAAATTAGAAATAGACCTCTCTATGCAGATGACCAGATAATGGCCGGAACACCGGGGCACACATTAGGAAGCACATCTTCCTTTCTAAACGCTTCCTGCGCACACAAATGTCTAAAAATATCTGTGACATTCTTTTGTATTTATTTACTGATTGTTTGCACTAATCGCATGTTACACTCTCATCAGGTCACTTTCGCTTTGGGGATTTTAAAACTATATTAACACTGTTCCAGCTACACAGATTCGTAAATGCATGCTGCGTTTAAGTGCCGGTGGAAAACTGGGACATCTGGGCTTTCGGAGAATTTGTTATTAATTTCAAAGTGGGAAAGACGTTTTTCTAAAAATAGATACAGGCATCGACAGTCACCTATGCCGCAGCCCTCGCTTTAAGCGTCCTGAGATCGCCATCGCAACCTGGGCCTCACGCATAGGAATATCACCAGTTAATTCAACACCAGTTAAACCGGAACACACGTTTAGTCTGGTTTGAAATGTTTCTCCACATACTGAGCAAGTGTTAAAAGAACTTGCTGGACACCTCTCCTTAAAATCTAGCTCCACTTCTGCTGTGATGTTTCCTCCCCCGATTCAAATTAACCATTCACACTGTGCATGGGTGTCTACTTTCTGTTGTCTGGCTACTGTATGTTCGCTTTCCTCCTGCTTGCTCTATCTATCTATCTATCTATCTATCTATCTATCTATTTATCTATCTATCCCTCGCTCTCCCCCTCTGCTCTCTCTCAACCCAACCGGTCGAGGCAGAAGGGAGTTCATGTGTGCATGAATTGATTGCTCAGCCTGGGCAGGAAGGCCCGCCCAAAGCCAGTTGATTGACAGCTTGGCCCTTCAAGTAATAGCAAAAGCAATGTGAGAAAGGGAAACGCAAAGGCAATGTGAGAAAAAGAAAAGCAATGTGGGAAAGGGAAAAGTAAAAGCAGTGTGGGAAAGGGAAAAGCAATGTGGGAAAAGCAAACGCAATAATGAAAAGGCAAAAGCAATGTGAGAAAAGCAAAAGCAAAAGAGGAATAGCAAAAGCAAATGGGGAAAACAAAAGGGTAAAACAAAAGAAAAAGGGCAAAAGGAAAAAGAATTATTTGTCTTTATATATCCACATTTATTTATTCTTTTTTTTATTTCTCTTTATATTTCCACATTTATTGTCTTATTCTTTCCCAGATTTATTCTTTTTTGTGGCACTCCTATGATTCCATATTAACTGACCTAACCTGACGTCACTGAAATGAGAGTTAGGTCGTTTTCTAGTGCTGACATTAGCTACAGTGCTATTAGCTTGCTAGCTGGCAGCGATGGGGGCGTGGAGATGAGGAGTTCTGCCAACAACTCCACAAAACTAACGTTACCATGGAAACAACAAGTACAGAAGTTATATATTGACCACTTCGCCTGCATGAATGGAAGGAGGGAGGACTTTGGCGTCAAAGGTGAGTCAAACACTGTGTGTTTCAGGCTATATTGGTCAATCTTCGCACTATACTGCATAACGAAACTGTT
>LKNJ01001657.1:6965-137321 GCA_002120245.1 Maccullochella peelii
TTTCATTTGGATTCATTTACAGCTACAGCCATTTCCCTCCACATCTGTTCATTTTGACAAACACATTTTTACAAGCAGTGAGAAAGGAGAAAGAATGACAACATTTTTTTGTTTATAGCAGGAATGCAATAGCATGTTGTTCATAACTCAGAGGAGCATGGTCTCACGTGACTGGGCCCTAAATCAAAGAGTCAGTAATGGATTCATGCCACATTGATCTGGATTTTAGCAGGAGGTTGATCATTATGCTCCCATCATAGATGTATAATAAAGGCATAATAGGTTGTTTTAAAACTGCTGAATACAAGATTAATTTAGATAGAAAGGAAAAGGTTAAAGCTTTGTAAACCTCAGACACAGGACACTCAAACGACATTCTCCATTTAAAACTCTTTAGAGTCTAGAGAGGCTTTATTGAGATTTGCATAAACCTGTTACAATTCATCTCTAATCTTGTCACTCCACAAACATTTTGAAATGCAAAAGTCTTGAAGTACAACCAACAATAAATCTTCTGTGAATGTTTGCTTTATGGGAAGGTGACAGAATGTGTGAGGGAATTTATCAACTCAACCTCTTATACAATAAAGCACAATGTGATACAATTCACCAAGCTACACATTTTCTAAACTATACATCTTGTATCTTAGGTTTGCAAATATGTGTCACAGTTTTGGTATGGTATACAAAATGTCCAGTCCTTATATTAAGAACTTTGTCAAGCAATTTTAGGGACATAAAAATCTCATCACACAAATCTCTTACTTGATCTTCTTATATTTGCTTTGCCAGAATTCTGCAATTCATGGCACCAAGCAGTAACAATTAGAAAATCTCCTGTAGGAGGTCAATGTGTCATTGTGACAAAGTCTTCCTCCCACCCTCAGGACTCTGCAGTTCCTCACCTGTCCACTATTTGCCCCCGTTTAGTCTTTCCACCTCTGCCGGTCATCTGACCATTTTCCACCTACCTGTACATTACAGTATGGTTTGGGATGAATATTTCTGTCCAAATCAGAGAGACTATTACCGAGCTCAACCCGAACCCAACAGGCATTCTGTTTTTCATGTCTGAGCCTGATGCAGTTACTGTAAGCTTAAGCAAATCAAAATGCTTCCGTACCATCGATTTCTCTGCATGCTATTTGAAACTTTTTCAAACTTTCCCGATGACAAATTTTGTTTGCCGTCCTCCATCCTTAGCTAGGCTACATGAAAATGTACCACCTGCGTGTTGAGTTCAAGTGTTGTCACCTAAATAAACAAACCCCAGCACTGAATAGGAAGCACCATGTCAAGTATGACGTGACCAAACCCGACCTGAACCCGAACATCATTTCTAAATTTGTTCCGGGTTGGGCATCCACCCTGTACTGTACATCTTTTCTCAGTTTAATTATTAGCATTGTACTTTAAAATAGCATGATAATTATTTTCCCCTGGAAGCCTGACACATCAAATAATGGCCAGAAAATTCAAATTTTTGGAAATTGAAGTGTTTATTGCACCTTCTGACAAAATATTTTTTTTTTTAAATTTGGTAATCATTTACATGTATGATATTTTTTTTTGTATCATATTTGATATGTCAGGCATTTATGGAAATTTATTAATCACAACAATGTTTCTTTTAGAAACAAAAACAAATATGTTTCATTGCATTTGCAACATTTTGAACATTTCAATTGATTTGGTTCTTTTTTTTCAAACAGGAACCTTTCACTACCTTTTTATTTCGCCTTGTGGTAGAATTGGTCAATATAACATACAGATTATGATAGCCAAGGAATTGTTTTAGTGAAAATTAATGAATTATGGCAATTATTTGCAAGTGAGTCATTGCAACATCCAAGTGATTAGCATGAGAGCAGGTTGCATAAAAAACACATAATTATCTCAATTTCCACTCTAAATATATTTTAATGATGACATTTCAATCTTTAGTTTGTTTAATTAAATAATCAAAACATTTATTTGGCATTGTGGTGGGCATAATGCAGATTGCATCATGAAATGCAATACAATGACGATTGAGGGATTTACAGAAAAATAAATTTATATACCTGCTGTATCATATTTGATACACACATTTTCAACACGATTTTCCTATAAAATAGGGTTCAAAATATTAAGTAATTATAAGTTACTTAAATACAGTAAATATTCATGTTGAAATGTAAGTAACAATATAAATGTTATTTTTACCATAACTTTTTCAAAATTAGCAAAGATTTCCCTGCTAAAAACTTGTGAGTCGCTACGTGACGGTAGCCATTTTGGATTTGGCAATCAAAGGCTCGTTACTGCCTGCAGTGCACTGATAATCCACCAGAGGGCAGAAGACATGTGTCAGATTGTATACAACAGGTTTTTCAGGAAAGTATTGATCATGTTGATGACATAGAGGTCTGAGAAACTCATGTAGCAAATATGATACACTTCGCGTTATAGGGTTGTGAGAAAGTACAAGGTTTTATACATGGAAACTGTGCCATTAGCAGCAGGTGAAAGCTAAAGATTATGGTGTTGAGAAAACTGACAATACAATCGGCAGCTTAAAATTAGTTCACTTTTAAATTCTCAGTCAATTTTTCAGTAACTATGACGCCACGTTTCATTCACAAATTCATCAACAAAGCTTTTTAAATGTGCACCTTTGACTGGTGTAGTAAAAATCCCTATTTTCTTTCCCTATTTTCCTCTTCCTTTGCTCACCTACCTCACTTCCTTTCGGCTCATTTCCTCATCACTGATTAGGTCTTGTTTTCACCCTTGCCATCCCTCATTTACCTGATTAAGTTCACCTGATCACTCCTTAATTAAAGATTGCACTCCCCATCGCTCACTCTTCTGACCTTCCCATGGGGTGGCTGTTCTGGTAAGAGGAGTTTCTTACTCTTTTTGGATCTTGTCCATGTTAAGTTAACTGACAACTTTATCCTTATTTCTTTAAGATGGACTTTTGAGACTAATTTCTAATCCCTTGTATTTTGTGTTCTTTCAGATTCAGCAGCCCATGTGTCTTTTCCTTTCCCTGTTTGTGCATGATGAAATCATTTGAGTTTGAGACAAATTAACCTTTGTTTGAAGAATTGAGAGTGTGTGTGTGTGAGACATATTAGGCAAGCTTAGTGTGTTTTGTGGGTAGCAGCTGCCACACCAAGTATAAACAGCACTGGTTGACTGTAGCCCCAGTTTGTGCCTCTCACACATAGCTGCTGGTAGCATTAGAAAGCCGGAGGTGTCATGGTCGGTCTCCCTCTGGTTTCTCTCCGGTTGAATTTGTTTTCCCAGTGCTGTTTCATTCTGTTCGCCAGATGCCCTCAGACTTTCCCCTGCCAGTCAAGGTCCTGCAACGCCCTGCAATCACCTCATTCCCTTCACCTGAGCTTCCCTGCCCATCTTCCCACCTGCACCTCACTCCCTATTTATACCAGCCCCCTTGCTTTGCTCCCTGTTGGTTCATTGTACTGGTTACTATGTGCTTAGTTTTCATGTACATGTGTTGGCTGTGTTCCTTGTGCTTCTGTCTCCTAAACCTGGCTCTACCTGTTGCCTGTCTGCCTGCCTACTCTACTTGCGTGAAAGCAACACATCATTGAACTGCTTGAGTCTCCTGTTTGTCTGCATTTGGGTCCTTTTCCCTGCTGCCTAAACTTCGCGGCGGGACAGGAGGAGTGTAAACGTCTTGTATGAATGAGATTTATTTCTCTGCAGTGGCAGTAAATGCAACACATGGCCTTGCCGATAACTGCGCTGTTTCCAGAGCTTATCAAGATGTTTAGGGCAGACTAACGGTAACTTTAACCGCGATTAATAGCACGGCTACGGCTCTGTACTGACACTACCACACAATAATTCTTTCATGGGACCATAAATGTGCTCGTACTGACTGTCAAAGCTCAACCAGAGTCCCTGCCTTTCCCACGTAGCGCCTGCCCGTAGCTTCTCATGCTCCCAGGCTGCTTATCTGTTCCGCTATCTAACCTTATCACCCCTTTTTTCAAAGAAGTTTTCCAAAACTTTTCCTACTCTGCTGGTTTGCCTGCATTTGGGTCTTAATACCTTTTGCCAGTAACATTGAACTATGACATTATGTGAAGGAGTTTGTTGGCAGGTCCCATCTATGGTTAATCCATGATAATAAGCGTGTTACCAAATGCACTTATTTTGAATTCACATACTCATGTTTAAAGGTGGTAACCCTAAGCACAAGCTTTACACAGGCGCCAAAGAAGTGTCCTTTTAATGCCAGGACTCCTAAGTGCTGTCCTATTGCTGTGGGTTTACCTGATGTGGGGGTGTTCTGAATATTCCTCTGACAGTATACAAGTTTAACTAGTCCTTGTCCGCCCCAGACTGCCTCATCCAACAAACAAATCTTTTATTTACAGAACCTCTGCACAGGACACACAGATGAGTTGGTGAGATAAAATGTAATAAAAGCCAGGAGCATAAAGTGTTATATAATCAAAATGTACAGTAATATAATACTGATACAATATAGTGGGTCTCAAACATCGTATAATGTGATATAAGATATGATGAAGAAAAAACACTGCAGAGTTCAGTAAAGTCACTATAAATTAATTATTGAATGATTGATAAACATCATGAATTACGAGCATGGAGAAAAATGATTAGATAAATAGTGAAGTCTCTGTGAAGATCAATTGGTTCCTGATTGGCCCCTGCTGTTTTTCATGATGTGCATATTTAGACGTTTTAGACTAGTAGGCTAGTTCCCCATCGTGTATATAACTGAATTTCAGCAAAGATAACAGTGGAGCCAACAAGGACAAAAGGCCATGTCTATAAAGTGCAGTACAAGAACAAAAGCCTTATCATTTTCGATTAGCAAAATAAAAGGCATTAAGTATTGCTGTTTTCTCTGTGCTTTAATAATTTATTAAACAAGTATCCTGCAGGTGATTATTTGCCCACAGCTCTTTCACAGCTGTCAGACAACTGTGTGATCTTTATTTTCCTTTTTCAAGTCTTGATCTTTCAAAGAGTAAACAAACTTCACCGACTCACCTTATAAGTATTCTCAGCCCTTTTTTAAAACTTCCATCTCATTCAGTTTTTGGTGATTGTGCAGTTGTTTGAATATTAAAGGCCCCGAAAACCCAATTTTCTCAATCAGCATCTCACTCTAAGTGATTGGGTCCACGAACACACAATTGTTTTCCAAAGTTAGGGCAGTTTTGGTCATTTCACCTGCAAGATTTTTACATTTCTGTTTTTGTTGTTGCTTCTCTCATTGGTTTGAAGTGGAGCTGAGTTCAGTTGTCCTGTGATGTCATGTACTGCCACGCACCAATCAGAGTTTAGCAATGCTTGAACCAAAATGTAATTGTTGTGATTTGTTCATGTTTACAGGCCACTGTGAACCCAATCTGATCAAACCACAGCCACACAGTCCTGATGGCAGATTAGCTGAGTTCTTGACTGTTAACCTCTTACTGAGTAATAACTAAGGAAGTATTAAAAAGCCAGCATCAAATTTGTGGTCAGATTCATGACCTTGTTTACTCATTCTTTGATCAGATCGTTCTTGATATAAACCGAAATTTGGCTAATTTTTGGAATTTATTCAGGCACAGTTTCTTGTGTGGAAAAATAACAGTTGTCTAGAGAAACATGTTAACATTTTGAGTTGGGTATTAAAAAACCCCAAAACGCTTTACTATCGGCACCAAAACTCAGTTCTCGTATTGGCACTAGTATCAAAAAAGCCCTAAACAACTACTTTAGTTTATTATCAACAAGCAGTATTTTAATTTATTAAATTTTTATCCAGCTGAATCTTCCTTGTTGTCCAAAAGGAAATTGACGAAATAGAGATTTAAAATGGAAAAAAATATTTTTTTACTGCCCACTTTCTTGACACCTTTTTAATCTGAGGGCTGAAGGGCCGAAGCTTTGAGTAAAAATCTAAATGAAATGCAGCGTGCGTATCAACAAGCACTGAGGGAAAGTCAGAGAGACCTGTTTAAATGAAACAGGGCTACGGTCTGCAGACTCCGAAAGCCGCCGCTTCATCTGACACCTGAACAATAACCACACTTAACAAAAGCTCACTGATCTAGCTGAACTCCTTCACACAAAGGAGAAGGCAAGAAATCGAACACAATTCCTGCTGTAAGGCATCAAGGTTAACCACGAAGCCACCATGACAACCTACCATTATGAATAATATCAGTCACTCTTTAATCGTGCAGCTAATCATGACAGGCAATAGAGACTCATTAGTCACATTTGATTGGGGGAAAGAAAGGACTTGTTTCGGCGTGAAGAGCATTTCTTGTGTCCATTGGGGCTTTATTTTACTGTTTTCTAGCAAGTAACAGAGTGAGTGTGAATGATTTTCCCCCCTTCCACTAACTGCAGAAATACAGAGTTAATAAAAGACACCTGAAGCATTTTTGGGGCAGCAGTGCCAAGTGGAGCCAACTAATCCATCCATATCTACATTCACATACATACACTTAACTTGGGTTATTCTCTGTGCTGGAAGAAGTATTCAGATACTTCACCTGAATACAAGTATAAATACATGAATGTAAAAGTACTCCATTATAAATCCTACTTAAGTTGAAGTACAGAAGCATTATCAACAAAATGTACTTAAAGTACTTGTTCTGCAGTAAAATGTCCACTGTGACTGATATATTAAAATACATGACTTTATTAGATTGTTAATACTGATGCATCGATGTGTAAGCAGCATTTTACTGTTGGAGCTAGTTTTAACTACTTTATATACAGTTACGTAGTTTGGTCCAGTGGTTCCCAGTATAGGTGTTAGGCTCTGCAAAAAGGTCACAAGATAAATCTGAGAGGTCGTGACATGATTAAAGGGAGAGGAAATAAGAAAAAACAAATGTATCTTCAGTTTTGGACTTTTTTCTTATCTTTCCTGTATTTGTGAACTATTGGATAATTTTACCTCTTTGAGTCTAAAACTGAAAAGTTTAAAGGAGAAATCTCTTTTTGGTAAAAATGCTAACAACTCATAGACATAGCTATTATATAAGGGGTCACCAGCCAAAAAGGTTAGGAAGGGTTGGGAATTAATTTTTGTGAGAGAGAGACATTGGATAATTGAGCCTCAAACAGTTATTTAAATGAAACCATTTGATAAGTTTAGAGGGCAAATTCCTCTGTGTTGGACACTACATTTTTGTGAGGGGCCACAAACCAAAAAGGTTTGGGAACCACTGGTTTAATCTTTGACAATAACTGTGTTTACATGGACCCTAATATTCCTCAAATAATCTGAATAATAGCCCAATCCAAATGAATATGCCTCATGTGACCTAAGTCAGAAGAGACTTGACCCGATCCGGCCTGGTCGGAAGGAATTTTCAATCGGGCTGAGGGCTTAAGGATTGTTGAACGCCTCGCCTCGATGGTCGTAAGTATTTGTAAGTGCTGAAGCCTGCTTCTGGCATCCCAGCACCCCCCGGATTGAGAGACTGAGACTGAGCATTTCATGAGGCCTGGCGAGCTCACAGACGGTCAACAGTGTTACCTCTCACTGCTTATATTAGCCACTCCATACCTGGAGAAAAGGGCACTTTCGGCACTCACAGGCTGACCTACTTTCCACCATTAAAGCCTGACAGCCTCTGCTCAGCCTGGAAATCAGTTGTTCTGCCCTCAGAGGAGGAAGGAGTCTTAAAAGTTGGACAGTCTGGTCTGCTCAGCAGAATAAGGGAGTTAAAGGATGTTGGATAAGAAGAGCAGAAAAACTGGTAACTTGTGCAGCAAATGATCTTGTGATCTTGAATCATAGCAATCAGATTTAAAGTCACTCTAATCCGTCATGCCTCCTTCCCAGCTCCCACCTTTCTCATTCCATTTAACACATTTCCATTTCAGGCACTTAGATGACACTCCCATCTAAACTTAGAAACAGTGTGGCAAAAGTAAAAAAAATTTCACTTACATAAAAATTTACAAGGACTATTACTGGGCCTGACATATGAGCCTCCTGGAAGTGAAAAATCCAGCTGGTCTTGTTCCACTTCAATTTCTCCCAGTATGTAAATCAAAAAAGGTATTTAACCTAGCGGGTCAAACTGTGCTTCTGGTAGTCTATTCCCAAGGCACTGTGTGTGTGTGTGTGTGTGTGTGTGTGTGCACGTGTGTATTAGAGGATTAGAGTCTGTTTATCATCCAAATGAAATCTCAGCTCTCAAACTATGTTAAGATACTCATTACTGAATACACACGGGAGGCAAGCTTGGTAAATATAACAACACTGCAGATGTCTGCTGCCCATCCAAAATCCATACTAACACATTTGTCCTGGATGGAGGGGAATATATCTGCAAGTGTATTCATGATGCCATTTTCTATTTAATTAAGTAAATAGGTTTTTAACCCCCGCTGCTGTGCTGGGGCTGACAGCATCTTCACTAAATTATCTGTGCTCTAGACAGAAGTGCAAAAGACATCTGTACTCAGATACTTAATATCTTCCAATCTATTAGGAGGGTGCAGTGGGATAAAAGAAATATACTTCCCCCTCAGGTGTTTTGATGTTCTGTGATAAAATCATACTGTAGCGGCTCTCACACAAGCGAAAGCTGAGAATTTGCTCCGCTGTGCTGTATAGCCTCCTGCCGTCATCGTCCAACTCCCACTCTGTGAGTCTGGGACACATTAAAATACTCATTTGAGCTGGAGGCATTGTCTAAATCTGGAATTTGTTGCCAGGATGGAGAAGAGGCAATCTGTAAACCTGCAGGGTGTTTGGATGGAGGCTTGGCGTCTCCCTGGACAGGTACACGGCTCAACAAGCTCAAGATCTTTCACTGCCCTGGATTAGATGTTCCTCCTCCATACTGCATTATTATCTTTGCTCTGTGGTGGGTAGGGGACTCTTAAAGAAAGCAGTACTCTCCAAAGAAGTGGCTTATCATTCTCCTCCTATATAAAGATATACATACCATATGTGTCATCTAAAACTGTTACAAATCACTGTTGGACAAATAAATCTGTTTCATGATGTCCTAACGCTGTGGTAAAGGTTTGATTAGGTATCCGCACAAAAACGACTTGGTTAGGTTTGGGGAAAGATCCTGGTTTGGGTTCAAATAACTACTTAGTTAAGATTAGGGGACCTTCATTGGCATGGTTATAAAAATAACCATTCAGCTAGGAAACAATCATGATCATGGTTAATAGAAACCTACGTTGACTGTCAGTAGAAAACAGGAAATGTGGTCTCCTGTGTCCCATCCATCCACCCCGACCTCCTCCCTACGCAGACTTTGTGGCTCTATAACAATGTCACCCGACTTCCTCTTGTGCTCTCAACAGACAAGAGGGGCACAGGGCTTTGCCACTTGAACGTGAGCATATGTCATTTTTTGGGCGTTTGCTAAAAAGACTGATGCTGTTGTTTTTCTAAAACAGTCAAAACAGTCTCATATCTTCTGCTCGTCCTGATGTTGAGGGTAAGATTCAGTAGCGAGAGTTCATGTTATACAGTAGGTCTGCCTCTATGGGAAACCACCAGAGCCAACGCATCCTGGTGTAAAAAGGCCGGCAGCCTCCTGTGAATCTAAATACAAGCTGCCAAGTGTCTCAAGCAATACTTGCCCCCGCACCCTTGTCCGCCATTCATATTCTAAACAGAGTGATTATCAAACAGCGCAAGTACAAGCGCAGCACAATCATCTACATGTCTACATTTTGCTGTTTATTCATGCCCATTAGAACTGCTCAGGCAGGGTGCATCCTGCATTTACATTTTAATGTTGTTCAAAGAGCAGCTGCGCGAGAGACATCATGCACATTTATAAAGACTCAAAGAGGAGGGGGGCCTCTTTGATTCAAGAACTCACTGCCTTCATGCTCTCCTTCCATTATAATGACGCCGACGTCAGTGCATCGATAAGCCTCTGGAATGATGTTTTAAGAGAAGGCGGGTCACTAGAAGTCTGTAACACACTGCAGAGCCAAAAACACTGCCCTCTACAACCCTCTATAAATAAACTGGCAGAGAATGGAAGACCCAGGGAAGAGGTAGGGAGGGAGGGAGAGGGGGAGCGACGCTGCAAAGGGTAATCAATAAATCTCTAATCCCTTGAGTATTATCTCCTCCCCCATCCCTCTGTGCAGCCAGGAACACACACATACATAAACACTGATACACTCACACACACACACACACACCTCTAGCTGCCTGCAGGTCTGGTCTCATTACATCGACTGGGATTGGGAGGAGACTGATTTGTAGCACCGGCGCCCGGTTTGTCAGATGTGGTGACAGCAGTCATCCAGTCCCACGGCAAAGTCAGAGTGGAGGGACCAGCTCACACACAACTAATATGCTTCAGCTTATTTCCCTAACGCCAGGTGCTAAACCACCCCCCCATAAATCATGCAACCATTGAGGTAAAACCAGCAGCTGTGTAGAAACACATTATTGTTGCTTATTTGATGTTATGCATGCTTATTTTATGAGTAAATAACTGTTAAAGTCTGTCCTCTGAATGAGGGCGCGAAGTTGTGTCATTTGACCTGCAGAGATTGCTTTCTCATGCCCTAAATTGGTGACTCGGCTTCAAAGCCATAGAAATCATCAAGGCTCTCATTTTGGAAATTTCCTCAATTTCTCAGAAGCCATTTTTGAATTCATTACGGAGGAATCATATTGAAGTAAATTACCCTCTGTCACACAGTCGCCTCAAGTGTTGTCTGATCTTAATGTGTTTCCTCATTTGAGACCAGGTTCTCTGTGTGCTCAAGTCACTTTAGCATATGCACAAGTACATACACCCCCTCCAAAGTTGAACTTTGTAAGCCTTTTAATGGAGCACACCTGTGCTATTTCCTGCATGTACATATGGGAAATGCAGTTCAACACATTTATAGTACCTGAGATCCAGAAAAGCCCAAGAAATATACAAACATAAATCAATACCAAAGCAATCAGGCAATCAAGACATCAATAATATACGTAAAAACATAGAAGGGAATGATATATTGCACCATTATCAGGAAAACCATCATAAAGTGCAGTACCAAAACCTCTCAAACACGTCTCATTTTACTCAATAATCCATATTTAAACCCTGAGGTTGTAAAGAGAATCATATCTGTGCTGAGGAGAAGGTAGTAAACAATGGCCAAATTTAATGAAAAGCTAAATTGCAAAAATTGCCTTAGACACCACAGGGTTAACCTCTTCAGCAGATCCTTTGTTATAAATGTGTATTGTGCATCCGAGCATTGTTCGGACCCAGAGAGCTTTATTTTAAATTGTATTGAGATCCCAGGATACCACATGCCATGTTGAATTCCATAAATAAATTGCCACACAATACATTATATTTCCCTCAGTACAAGCATTATGTAGCTTCACTGCAGCAAGCAGCAGGGCAAGTTGATACAACATGAATATCTGACATTGTAAGACTGTGAGAATTTTTTTTTAATCTTTTGTCTGAAATGGATGTCTATGTCATAAAGTATTTAGAGAAGATATTTAAGGAAAATATGAAAACATGTGCATCCTCCGTGTCTGTCTGCTTTCACATCCCATACTATGTTTGTAAATGCCACAAAACTTCCTGCAGGAACAATTAAGACATGAAACATTAACTGAAGGTGTAAAGGTCTTGATTGAGCAAGCCATGAAAGTGTCCACGAGGCCATCCTTGAATTTAATTGTTAACAAATAAATTGGTGGGAGTTAATGTCTTTGGAATTTAAGAACATCAGGTGGGAGCAGTATTTGTGCTTTAAGGTGCACCTGGTGCTATAAAATGCCCTCATATACCTCAGCCTTTATACGACTGTGCAGAGCAATTATCACACCTAATGACTCCCATGAGATGGACGGTCACGCCAGCACAGATCCACCCCTGTGTTTAAAAGTGGCAACATTGCGGACTGACAGATTTAAAACTGTTTTCTACAAACATAAACCTGTGTGGATGTAAGAAAAACTCATCTGACCACAAGTGTTTCCGTTGTACTGTGGTTCGGCTTTGTCTGTAAGTCTTGGTTGATTTCTGAATGGCAGCCCTGTGACACATTGTAGCTTGCTGAGCAACAACCTACTGTATGTTTTCTTGTTCAGAGCAGCAAGTCCTCCCAAGTATTTTCAAAAAACGACTCACATGGACAGATAAGAATGAAACAGCAGTGACTGTCCAGCTCAAGTCTATGGTGTGGTAAGGCAGTCAAAGAATGTTTCCAAGACACTCTGATGATTAGTATAAAAATCCTTTATTAAATCATGGATCATGGATATCCATCCACTGGCCCCATCCTAGAGCCAAGAGCACCTGATTTTTTATTATATAATTAGCGACTCACATGGTCACACACTTTGCTGACCCAATCATCCACCCTGACCTCCTGTAGGGCCCGATCAAACAACCATTTATAACAGCTACATTTCTAAGTGAAATCAGTTCATGTGAACTTCAATCACTGCGATCAGTGGATCAGCTGACAGAAGCAAAGTGGAGATCAACTTTGGTGAACTTTGACATGCGCATTCTTGACCCATTGCAAACCATTGACAATTTTGAGAGAACAGAGAGAAATAGTGTCCAAAACAGAGAAAGCTATCATACTATCTGGTTGTAGCAGCCACTTTTCTATAACCCTCCTACTTGTTTAAACTGCTCAAAAAAACAGGCATGATTTGCAGCTGGCACTGAGACAAGAGTCACGGATACATCTGTCAAATTAATTGTGCTAACTTTTTGTCCGGTTGGCGAACAAGCTAGCTAGCATGCTAACTGGCTGTGAGGAAGCCAGCTAGCTTGATGAGCTATTGTGGCAGGCAAGCACTTGCATATTACTGTCTAGCTTGCATGTAACCAGGTTTATCATCATTCCATAATTAAGAGCAGCCGAGTGGGAAAAACGTTCACATCAGCCTCCGAGTTGTAATTCTGTGTCAGGAGAGATATCGGGAATTTCTGACAGATACTCAGCAACATGGTAGCAACATGGCTGCAAAGCCAGCGTCACTGGCAGTTACATCGAAATAAAATCTGTCTGGTTTCACTTGTTAACGAACTGCTACAAATACATAACACAGCAAACTAAACTAATTTAGGGTATTTATCTGGTGTGGCTACAGTATTAGCAGTGGGAGTAACCGTCTTGGAATAATATGTGAATGCTCTAAAGTCGGAATAAAAGGTTTTCCTGTTCTTCCCATGCTGCTGATATTTTGTGAATTAATGAACTAATAAATTTTGCTGTGTTACTTTTTCTTGTGACAATATAACAATGCCTCGCTATTTCTGCCTTTGCAACTGAAGACAGTCATTACTCTCTACAGCTGATCATTTGTCAGTGAAGCATGAACATAACTCATTTGAATTGTGAACAAACAACTGGTGCTGTCATTTTTCTGGTGAGGACAGCCTCATTTAGAGCAAATCAGAGATATGTGTCATTTTTCTTTCTAAAGCAGAGGCTACCATCTATCCTGTTAAATATCTGTGAGCACATGAGATGAAGAAATGTATTTTACAGTTTATGCAAAACTAATTAGTCCCTATAACTCACATGTTATAGAGACGGTTGTTACACACCTTGCTAATAAACAGTGGGCACTGATTTGCCTGTGTAGCTGCCATTTAGTGACTTTAAAGTTAAAATTCCTTTGTCAGAGTTGGCATTTCCGTAAATTTGTCCTCTCTTTACTCCCTCACACACACACACACACATGCGCGCGCACACACACACACGCAATCACATATAACGGGAAACAGGAGTGCAGTATTTCACAAAGCATATGCCTTCTCTTTTTTCCAATAATGGTCCCATATTCCCATTTGGTCTTCTGATATCCCTTCTGGTGCATTCAGGTGATACTAATGACAGATTGAAATGGCAATACCTACACTGTGTGTGCAACACTGACTAAATAATTCCCCCTGAACGGAAATGTGGACAAAACTGAAGTTGCTGGCCTGACACGCAGACCCTTTGTGTTCTCTGCTGATTAAGGCGTCACAGATGAAAAACACCTCAGTAGCATGCTGTAGGGAGAAACAAATCTCTGACAGCAAAAGTATGAGATCAAACAACATCGGGAGGGGGGATAAAGAGGGGGGAAGGTGGCAGAGAGAGGGTAATAGAAAGCTCAGCGGACAGTGACCAATGAGACGTGTACGAGGGATATGGCAGTGGCATAACAAATCAGAACTGGAGGAGAGGGAAATGGAGACCAATGAGAACTGTCCTGCAGAGCAAGAGTGGCATACCAAATTATTAATGGTAAGAGAGAGGTAGGGAGGAAAGACAGCAGAGAGGGAGGGAAAGGGGCAGCGAGGAGAAAGAGTAGCAAAGAGTGACCCATGAGAACTGCACGACAAAATGCAGTGGCAGGCAGTGTCACCGACAAGGAGGCAAAAGACACAAGGTAGAGAGAGACAGAGAGGGAGGGGGGGGCTGTGCAGCGAGATGAAAATAATCAGAGTGGGTCAACAAAGCGAAGAGAGGGAAAGAGAGGTGACAAAGAGACCAGTGGGCTCGTTCAATCAGAGAGTTGTTAAGCAGTGGGCGGACCTCGTGAGGCTGCGTTTCTGTGCATTTACAGTAATGGATGCTCCACATCCCTCAATCCCCCAACACAAGTCTGCTCTGACTCGTCTCGAAAATTCACAGCCATTATCCGTGGAGCTGTGTTCATAACCGATGATTCTGCAGGTCACGGTTTACATCCAGGGCCAATGCAGAAATTAGTGTCTCCTTCATGCAGTAGAGGCGGATAGTAAGCGAGTGGAGGTTGTGGTGGTGACCTTCATGCAGGAGACCGCAGTGTTTGTCCAGTCACAGACATGCAGTGAAAGTGACAGTTTACATGCACAAAATATGGCTGGGGAAAAAAATGCATTTTAAAATGCCACTGAACGTAATGAAGGGTTTTGCGGAATCATCCAATACCAACATTGTGTCCAGCAATAGGTTTGGAGACTCACAGTTGATTATCGATTAATTATTAAAAGGATCATTTCAGGTTATTTAAGACAACTTGGGTTGTATTTTTGTAGTTTTGGCCATCATTTCTCTCTGTAATAAAAACATTGTACTCACCAAGTTAATTGCTTAAATCTGGGAAAGAGGTTAGCTACGTGGCTAAAAGCAAAATGTGACAGGGCGATAAACATAAGCAGTCAAACTTAATCAAAAGAGAAAATGAAGGCAAACTGTAAAACAGTCAGTTGTAAACATAACTCAGTTTACAGACAGATTTCCCGGTTCAGCTTTGACATACAGTACTTGCTGTAATTGTACGCACACAAATTTCCCCGTGCCGTGAGGGACTATTAGCAACATTTTAAGTGCGCTCACCTTCGGTTACCACCTGTTCACCACTGCTTGTGTCTCCTGGCCCTTTGGACTTCCTTGTAGTGATGCTGCCATGTTCCCAGATCTCTGAAATTACTTTGGTGAGTACAATGTTATCATAGCTAGTAGAAATGATGGCCAAACCAAAAAAAAGTAGTTTGTTTTGTTTTGCTTGCTTTTTTAATGCTTTTATTATAAGTTCACAGTAGAGAGATGACAGGAAATGAGAAGAGAAAAAGATTGGGAACCACATGCATAAAAGGCAAGGCAGCTGTATTTATGTAGCGTATTTCAAGCACAGAGGCAATTCAAAGTGCTTTACATAGGCATTAGAGCATGCATAGAAAAGCATTAGAATGACATTTAAAAACAATGAACAATAAAAACGAGAATAAAATCAATTATACAAAAGGTCCCTGACCAGACTTGAACCGGGGTTTTAGTTGTAGATTTCTCATTGAGCTCTTGGAAATTGTTTTGGGCATTTTTAATTATTTCCTGACATTTTGTAGACTAAACAAATAATAATTTAATCATAATCAACAGATTCTGACCCTCTAGCTGGCTATCAACAGCCCTCTTCTCTCCGTCATGTGTTCGCTCACACGAGTTTGTTTTCTTTTGTGTCACTCAGCCTCGCTTCCCCAACCCCTGCATGTGTGTGTGTGTGTGTGTGTGTTTGTGTGTTCACACTGCAGCTGAGCGAGGCCATCTATAAACCCCTCAACACTCCTTCACTCTGTCTCTTTCTGTCTCTCTCATTGTTCCAGCCGACTTCTCTGACATTTAAGTTCCTTGTCTACTCTCTCCCTTCTTTCACATCTGCCCTCCTCCCCATGCCGATCATTAACACCTCATTCCCTTAAGCCTCCCCCCATGTTCTCAGCACACCTCAGCCCCCTCCTCCTCCTCCCCCTTCCTCTCTTCCCATCATTAGCACTCTGTTTTCCCCACCAACTCACACGTCCCTCTCTTTCCATCTCCCCCGTCTTTCCCATTTTCTTTACTTCCCTTTGCATCTTTACCTTGTCATCCTTTACCTTATCTACCTTCCCCTTTATCCATCCCCCCTTTTACCTCACCCTCACCTCCTTTCTCCTCTCTCGCTCTCTCATCTTCCTCCAACAGTCACCAGTTCAAATCACCGCCATGTCCACCAGCCTCCTCAGTATGGCAAATCCACCCAGGGTGAGAGGGGCTTAGACTTGAGTAGGCTCAACCAGCCCAGTGCTGCCCCGAAGAGCGGACATAGAAGGCTGTGTTAAGAAGAGGATTAATCAAATAAAAGACGGGTTCTGAGCTTTTTCTGCTCACATACACACCAACACTAAATCTGCATAGCAGGTAGCCTTCTGCCACTGTATATCCAGTTGGATACGCAGGTACTAAGATGGAAGGGTTAGCACTGAATATTTCAAAAGGCCTGTGCATCAAATAGAACGGGGCGGACCAGGAAACACAGATTAAAAAAAAAAGGGACTTGTGTTGTACTTTGTAGAATCAAACGGCTATGAATGCGCCAGGGAAGTAAAACTAGTGTACAGGAAGAGCGAGGAGTGATCAAATGTAGCCCAGTTCCTGATCAGGCAAGAGGGAGCACTGACACAGCATCCAGTTTTAAGAGTGTTGTGTTATAAAACCAGTCAGTCCAGGTGCAGACAATGCATTAAAACAGAAACTGGTTTTAGAAATATTACATTTGGTTTAATTTCTTTTGGTCTAATTTGACTCAGGAGCTGAAGTTTTCCTAGAAAAATCTACATTCAGCTTGTGGAAGTGGAATAATTCGAGCCAATTGCAGCTGATAATGACAACATGCCAGATAATTAATTTAATTAAAAATCCAAAAATAAGTGTGATAACACATATTTAGCTGAACTATCCTCAGTGTCATCAGTGCAGCTACATGAATGTCAAGGGGCCAATCAACCTCCAAAGAAATGGTGGGCCTTGTTGCCTAATTAAAGAGCCCCCTCCTGACTCTGTCTACTTCAGTGATTATCCAGATTAAGAAACATCTTTAGTCTCAAGTGAGTTAAACAGCTGCAAATACACCCCTGAATTATCTACATGTTGCATGTGATGTCTCAGGTTTCAGCCATTTTTTGTTGCTATTATTCAAAAGGTGCACAAAGTGAGATTTTCACTTCGTTAAAGCACAAATGATACCTCTGCGGGGGATTCGCAGTGTCGCTGATCAAATTACTTTTTCTTGCTTCCAACACCTCACTTTGCACCCTTCTGTATTTTCACTTTTGTAAACAGGGGAGAGCAGAGAGAAATGGGCACCACAGGTAGAATAAAAGCTTGGGGACAATAGAGATGTTGGAGAGTAAAACCAACATCTGAAAAAGAAATTAGAGAATTCAGATTGCAGCCAACAGGAAGCATTCTGCAAATCTTCCACCTCCACTTCTGGCAAACAGCTGCCACAAATGGAAAACACTGCTACTTCGCTCAGCGCTATGTCACACATTTTGTTTGCTCTGATTGGTTGTAGGTCTATCCAGTTGCATCCAGAGACATTTTGGTCTTCACCCGTTGATAATGCCCTTGGAAATCAACTAATTCACATTTGCGAATTTGTCTGAGGATGTCAGGCAAGAGTTTCACCACAAAATGTGTGATTATGCAAAAACCCTCTTAGTAGTGGTGTTTTGTGATAAACACTGCAGACATGCTTACCTCCCAACTGTATTTATATATCTCTGCCTAATTTATAGACGGGGGAACAGAAACATGTACACTGATCAGTATGCAGTTAAATGTCCTTACATTTTAATTATTTTTTTAGGGCTTGACCTTACTAAGATTACCAACAACTCCTTCAAATTAAATAACAAAATATGTATTTTGTGATTGCCGCTCCAGAACGACACATAAAAGTGTTTTTTGATCTGACGGCCCTATCAGCAGGGCCACGTCATTTATCAGTAACTTTCAAAATCATTTCAAATCACTGTTGGAAAAATAAAACCATTTGTTTTCTGATCTGTTACTGCTACGGTTAAAGGAATAGTTTGTAAAATGTGATTATTTGCTTTCTTGCAGAGAGTTAGATGAGAAGATTGATACCACTCTCATATCTGTGCGGAAAATATTACACTTCAGTCAGAAACTGGTTAGCTTAGCTTAGCTTAAAGACTAACATAAACAGCTAACCTGGATCCATCCAAAGGTAACAAAATCCACCTATTAGCCCCTCTAAAGCTCACTGATTGACATGTTATATCTCGTTTGTTTAATCCGTATGAAAACCAAAGTGTAAAAATGACAATTTTCCATTTTATGGGGGCTTATGTGCTGGATGATTTCTTGGCCAGGTGCCATAACTTCCTGGAGACTCCTCAGCTCCAGGAGATGGTATAAACCCCCGTGAAACCACAACTTTACACTTTTGTAAAGTTTTTTGTACAGATTAAAGTGCGATATAACGTGTTAGTTAGTGAGCTTTAAAGGTGCAGAGCCAGAGCCAGGCTCGCTGTTTCCCCCTCGCTGTTTCCCCCATTTCCTAAGATAACCATCTCCTGACTGTAGCTTCATATTTAGCAAGGCAGATATGAGAGCCGTACTGATCCTCTCATCTAACTCTTGACAAGAGTCTTTTCCCAAAATGTCCAACTATTTCTTTAAGGTTTGGTGTAGGCACAAAAAAACTACTTGGTTAGGATTAGGAAAAGATCTTGGTTTGGGTTAAAATAACTTCTTGGTTAAGAATAGGGAACGATCGTGAGAGTCATAAATATTGCGGCTGCTAGTGGCCTTTGTCACTTGAAAGCAAACATACTGTATGTCATTTAAGAGAACAGTCTCCAAATTACATGTTCAAGGCAGATTCAATTGAAAAAAACATTTCTTCTCTGCAGAAACTCTGTTATTGATCTTTGACATATTTAATTTAACCAGACATTAGCTTCGTGCAGAGTTGTGACAGAAGATATTAACTCACATCAATTAACAGTGGCGCTATGGGGACAGCGTCTCATAATTTCTGATCAGTGAGAGATTGCTGAGAAATCACATGCACCAGCATGTATCAGAGCATCAGTGTGACGAGTGTGCGCCACATGCCTTAATTGGTTTCCCAGGCTTTTGGAAAAAAAGACAGATCTATAATTAAAGCTGGTGATCCCCGGCTGCTGTATTTGTCAGTTAACCACATGGGAGGCCTTATCAACGTGACAGATGGTATACCAGCTAATGCTCTCTTTTTTTGCTTGTTTTCAGTCTTTAGTTTAATGTATCATTTGGAGAACATTAATGATTTGAAAAAAACCATACAATTTTAAGTTCTTTTTGACTTTTAGTGGATTGCCTATTTGGTGAAAAAGAGTACTCTCTCTATGTTTTACTCTTCTTCACATCTCTATGTCAAGGGTGAAGAAACTAGATTAATTATGATTAATTCGTTGATTAATTGATTAGATGGTTGACAGAAAACTATTTTAAGTCGATTACTAGGCAAAAACTTGGAACATCCTCTGCATCCCAGCTTCTAAACTTGAGGGTTTTTCTCTGTTTAATATCATTGTAAATTAACCCTTGTGTTTTGTTGAAAATGGCTTTACTTCCTCATTTCTCCAGGACTCCAGGACCCCAAACAGAACGTTGGAGTTAGCCTAAATATCTTTGGGTTTTGGACATGGATGTTTTAAGAGAACTGGATACAGCATTGGAGACGGGGCCTCGTTCATTCTTATAAAAGTTGTTGAGTGGTGCATAAAGCCAAAAAAGTTTGACTTCCGGGTATAAAATTACCTGGATCTTCCACATAGCTTTGCATCACGTGACGGACCCCAAAGTTGTAATTACACGGTTTGGCCACTATGTCAAATTGGCTTCAAAGCCCAGTGCAGTTCCTGGGGACTTGGTTTTGGACTGCTGGTTCAACAAAAACAGCAATTTAGAGATGTCACCTTAGGCTCTGGTAAATTGTGATGAGCATTTTTCACTATTTTCTTCCATTCATTAGTCAATTAATCAGAAAAAAGGATAATTCTAATGAAAACATTAGTTGCAACCCTAATTTCATCATGACTGAACACTAAACCAAACAATGTCAAGATCAAGGTTTAAGTCCCTCATCACACTTTCTCCTGCCAGTGTCATAAAACGTCCTGTGGTTTTTTACTTCAAAGTATCTGCAGGAAATGTACAGAAAGTACCAAACCAATAGGGAACGCTGAAGGCAGTCAGCAGTATCATATGAAATTGCTGAAGTACTCAACCAGCTTGCAAAAAACATCTAGCTTTGTCATCACAGCATCTGCTCATATTAAAGAAAATAAGGCCACTGGTAGGTTCTCATGTTTTAGCAACTGGCAGCACACAGCCTTTTAGATAAACATGCCCTCTATCCCTTTGGAAAGATCCATATTTTATGAGTACATTTGGGTTTGGGCTCCATGTTTATCTTGTCAACAGTTAACAAAGCTGTCTTAAAGGCTTCTGCGCCCTGCGGTGCCACTTCACATCCCATTGTGTGCCCACACGACGCCTGCCCCAAAGGCTCGGACTTGTTTCAATAAAAGGCAACAGAGGGTTTAATAAGAATGGATGTCCTTCATTTTTCTTTAAAAGATGGAGGGAATGGCCTTTGATCAGTACAAGACTCCACTGAGGATTTTATTGTGGCAGCTACAAAGGAGGACAGGGCAGGGGTGCCTCTTGGAAATAATCAGGCAGAACCCTGCTTTGTCTCGGGATTGATTGGACGAGCGTTCGTCTCCTTAGAGAAGCAATTTCTCTATCTCGCCTGAGCATATTATTGTGTCTAAGGCTGAGTCACTCTGCCTTGTTGCCCGGCCAGACAAGAGTGTGTGGTACAGATGAGATTGATGATAACTCAGATACTTTGGTACTGACACTTGGATACTAAGTCATCAGTCAGGTGCAGCAAGGTCAAGCTGAACCCTTTGGCATGTTTCCATCATGGTGTGGAGAGACAGATGGCATAAATGTGATAAATGTGACAACAATACTGAGCAGCTTTCAATGTAATCAACCTATTAGGGAGCTTTGAAATATTATTAGGGAGAGAGGAGGTCAGAAAAGAGGGGGAGTGGCAGGCAATGTATTTATTTTTTTTCTTTTTGCTAAAGGGAGAAATTTATATTCCAGCCTTCCCGTGTGAGATTAATTTGAAAAACAGTTTTCTCACACGCAGAGAACAACAAACCTGTCACTGTTTCAGGGATTATTTATTCCCATCACAGTCAACTAACGAATATGACCAATATATTAGGGCTGCAACTAACGATTATTTTCATCATTTATCCATTAATCTGCCAATTATTTTCATGATTAATCATTAAGTCTATACAATGTCAAAGACTCTTCGTTTACTGTAATAAATTATGAAGAAAAGTAGCAAATCCTCACATTTAATAGGCTGGAACCAGCAAATGTTTGACAGTTTTGCTCGAAAAATGACTGAAACGATTCGATTATCAAAATAGTTGGCAATTCATTTTCTTTCGATCGGCTAATCGTTGCAGCTCTACAATATGTCAGTTATAACCACAGAATTTGGATGCTGGTGATTAAATGGATAACACTTTATCTGTAACGATTTACAGTGTAATTTCGTTGTAGGAATCAGATACCAATTAAATACTAACCTGTTCCTACTGGTACTTAAATTAAGGTACAGTGGAAGAAAACAGGACTATGGAGTGCAAGGGAGTAACAGTTTTTGTAAATACCGGATACCTACAGCATCCAGTACTGGGAGACAAAACTGAAGTTTAGGAGAAATGTGTAACATATTTCAGTTACAATATGCTACCAAAACTGCAGGGGTACAATAAGGTAACGAAAGTCTCTCAAAGCTCAGACGGAGGGGATATTGTAGAGCATTTTTACAATCAAATTACACTGTAAAAAATGTGGTGTATTACAAAGTGTTACCATTAAATGTTATCTGTTCCCCGCTTTAGTCTGCATCTGAAAGTTAAATGTCTCATATAAAGTTGACCTATATTATAATTAAAAGCCTTTTGATTAAGTATCTCTTCATTATAAAATACAGAGTGGCTGGAAAATTCATAATTTTCTTAAGTTTGCCATAAATTTGGAAATTGCTAATTATGCCATTTTGACAATCATTATTCTATGAATATATTATGGTTCATATTAGAATACACCAAATCAAATTCTTTATGCTTTGCCTCTTTTAATTATTAAATTAGCCGATAGTTCTGTCAGAGATTAGGGTGTGTTATGCTAGAAGTGGCTAATGTAGCCTGGAGCCTCTAGCCTCAAGCAGAGACGAGGAGCAGGCTGCAGAGGTAAGCTCACGTCTTTCTAACTCCACACCCACCAGATTTTTTCACTTTCAAACTTGTAGTCTTCAGCTCCAACCAACGCTGACTCAAGTGACATCATGTGAGGCAATTTATCAGACTTCACGTACCCCCCCTCCGGAGCCACAAAAAACTCTATACAACTTTTTTCACAGGTGCAGTAGAACTCCCCAAGACCTGTAAACAGACTTTGATGTGCAGTCTGTTCCCATTAATGGTGAAACCAAGGGGAGGGTCCAAAGAAAATACTTTTAGGAGGGTCTTGCTTTTTTTTTTAACAAGTAAAATATACGTTTCCCCATCACAAAAATGTCTATACAGTCCCTCATAGTCACGCTCTCATAGAGGAATGACTATAGTAATAACAGCAGTCATTAGGGAATCAACTGAAATATCACGCTCAATAAATGATCCTGGTTTTTAATTCCATGTATTTTTAGCTCATTTTCCAGGAAGAAGCACGTTTGGGTCATTAAAGCACCATCAAGGTGCTTTATGATGCAGCCTGCCTGGGCTGTTACCAGGACTTTTTTTTCCCTTGCCCCCTCGCCACCTGCTGTGTCCCCACCTGTTCCTGCAACCTCCACATTTCTCCTGCTCCCTCCCTCATCCCTCACTCATCCCCACCAACACCCCCCCACCTCCCCACCTCCTCCTCCACCAGCTCCTTTTGGCTCTGCACCACTCCACCTGCATTCAGCACAGGTCCCAAGGTGCACGGGCATCCTCCGGTTTGTACATTCATGCCGTTCGTACTCTCTGCTGCACCACACTGCAGTCGTTTTTTCCATACTGCTACAACCAAACCTCAATTACACGAACAAGGGCAGTAAAGACAAGCCCCCAACCCCCCTTCGCATCCTTCCATTCTCTCCATCTGTCTTTCTCTCCTCCTCTAACTCTCTGTGGTAGTTAGCGTTCTTCCCTCACTCTCCACCTCTCAATGCCCAGTCCTTTTACCCCCTCTACCACCATCTGGTCCTCTCATTGTCCAGACTCATTTTGCTTCTGTTTGGCTTCACTTTAATACATATACTCTCTCCTGTCTTTCCCCCCCTCGGCACCCAAATCATCTCCCTTTCTCTCTCTCTCTCTCTCTCCCTCTTGGTGTCTCTCACTCTCCCTCTGCCCAGCAGCATCCTTATTCTAAGCAGCGCTGCAGCAAATCTCTCCCGCCCTTCTCCGTTTCCCCTGTCGATAAGGAGATGGAATTTTTATCAGTGTAATAAAAGTCTCTATTTTTACAGCCTGCTGAAAGAGCATGGCCTCATCTTTGCATCCTCTCACTGTTGTTAATGTGTGCGAGTGTGAAAAATGTTTGTGTATGCGTGTGTTGTAATGAGGAGTGAATGCAAATATATGTGTGTTTGGGTGTGAAAGGAGGTCTAGGGCAAGCCAAAGAGAGCAGGCGTGGGCAGAGTCAGTGGAGTTGCTCTTTTTGCTATATCTAAAATTTTGAATGTAGTCAATGATTTTTTAAAAGTTGTTTGATTGACAGCTTGCTGACATACTGTAAAGGTGGGACGAAAAACCAACAACATGAGCACTTGATGCTTGGATAAGTCTTGCACTTGGCCAGCTGCACTCACTTGCAAAGGAAGGCGGAAAGTTGAACAATTCAATGATTGAAAAGGGGAAACATATGCAGTGGAGAAAGCAGCGAATTTCACTGAATATTCACCGTACTGTTTTAAAGGTAAGCCAGAACTTGCAGCATAAACAAAAGGAACAATATGGCATTGAAATGTGTGTCAGCTACTTCATTGGAAAAAAAATCACCCATGTTAAGGCACTGTGAAAAGCCAATTTGAGATCTAAAATGTCCCCTTTGAAAGAGTTGTATTCTGAAAGGCTATTTTTATAAGTTGAAAGACACAGAATTACAAACGCTAACCAGCGATGTCAAGTCCACCATGCAGCTGATTTTGACCAGGAAATAAAATGAATAAATGCATGCAAATGGAAATGTATCAGCTTTTCTCTGCACTCTGACTGTAATTTTGGAGGAGCATGACGGTGGCAAGCAGGTGTTGGGCGTGATTACAAAGTGAACGTGTTGGCATCATCTAATTAAACTGATGCATGCTCTGACAGAGGTGAAACTGGCTTTGGTAAGCTCTCCTGACAGGAAAAGCTTACGGTTGTACATGTGTGATTAGCCATGACATACCAGATTACAGTGCTATGGACTCCATTAAGTTAGTCAGAAGAAGCATGCTTCTCATTTGATAAAAAGCGTACAAGGTTTTCAGTGTTCATGGTGTAGTTGATGTGGGGGTGTGTGCTGTGTCAGTGCCAGTTGTCTTGTTGTTTTACTCAGTTTACCGACAACACTGACTCATTGCTAGAAATCACACCACCTCTACGTACATGTGACACTTTGTTGTCTTGCTCTGTTTTCTACTGTAAATATGATTTTTATGTTCCGAAATAGCATTTGTTTGGTGTCTTTAAGTGGATTCAGAGGTTTGTGAAGTTTGTGGTTTGTGTCAATTTATTGTTCCTTTGTTATATTTAAATGTGTGTCTTACACATGAAGGTTAGTTTGCTTGATAGTGGGAGTACAGCTCAGCCTGTGAAAGCAGTGGCTCTGGAGGAGTATGAGGAAAATAATCCTAGAAATGTTATCATCATTATTTTGTTTTAAATATGCAGTGGTGGAAGAAGTACTCAGATCTTTTACTGACGTAAAAGTAGCATTACCACACTATAGAAATACTCTGTTACAAGTAAAAGTCATGCATTCAAAAAGTATTAGCATCAACATATACTTTAAGTACCAAAAGTACTCATTATGCAGAATGGCCCATTTCAATTCCCCAATGAAAAATATGTTATGACTGAACATTTTGCAACTTAGCAGATACTTTAATTAAAATGTTTCTTAATTATGTTGCTGGAAAAACTTAAATCCGATGGCATTATGTTTCTCCCAAAATATGTTTACTGTTGCAAATTAGTAGTAAATAACATCATTTCTAGAACCCAGGGTTGGCTGCTTCGATCTTGTGAGTTCCCCAACTTTATGGCAGTGCTATATGGCAGGGTATTCCTTTAATCACTGAACCATAATCATTGTCAGTCATCACTATAATAGTAAAATGTACATAGTAAACGGCGGTGCTGTGTAGTATTGTGTACTGTTTATTGGGGGTGTCTGCCATGTGAGTCCTTCCGTACTTACACTTGCCATTTTAAGTGCATAAGTGTGGCAAAATGGTGTACTCCTAAAGGTCAAAAAGTTCAGTGTGTGGAACGCTGCACACTTCTCATCTTCAATGGTTGCTATCTTGGCTACATAACGGAAGTGGAGGGACCACCAACCTATGAAGATGGTGGCTGCGGTTGTGATTGTCACGGTGAACACAGTGCTAAAAGTGAAAGCATGTTCATTTTTATAAATTTTTTAATAACATTTAATTGAAGTGAAGTGAGCAAACAAGCCGGCAGATAGTTTGGCGGGCGACAATCGCAGTTAAATGTTGTTGATAATGCTCGGCCCGGTTGCAATTCACCATGAAAAAGAAGAAGAAGTCAAATGTTGCGATTGTCATTTCCTGTTAGTTCACAACGACCATGTTTGATTTGAGACAACACTACCATGTCAAAATTCACGCACTATGCAAGTAAGTACACAGTAGTGTACACTGTGTACTACATGAGAGTGTACTAACGGAAGTATCCAAATTGAGACAGCATAGGTCTTTGATTGTCCATTTATTGGTTTTACCGTGTATGTTTGTGTGTGTTCAGTTTTGTGCCAATAATGCAAACCAATTTCCACTCTGGGATAATAAAGTTAATCAATCAATCATTCGATCAATCAATCAAGTAATTTTGCACAGCCAAGCTTTGGTCAAACTCAAAGAACATCATGTTCAAATATAGCAAATACCAGGCTGTTTTTACATGACGTGTATAAAAAGATATTTTCCATTTGATGGAATGGTGAAGCAGCAAAAAATGTCCAATATTTCACTTAATGTACGTTTGATATAACTTCAGTGAAGTACTGGATCAAGTGGATACAGAAAATATATGTGACACCGCCGAATATTTTGAATTTTGAAGCGACTTACTGGGAAATTGAAAGGAAAATTAAGTTTCTTCTTCTTCTTCTATTTAAGCCTAGCTGTGCCCTTGTATTTTCTTTTATTCTTCTTAGACCTATCTCTGCCAATTTTTATGCATTTTAAATGTCTTATGTGAA
Organism: Maccullochella peelii; assembly: GCA_002120245.1. NCBI lineage: Eukaryota > Metazoa > Chordata > Actinopteri > Centrarchiformes > Percichthyidae > Maccullochella > Maccullochella peelii. The sequence continues at coordinate 33,822 of LKNJ01001657.1, forward strand.
GCACATTGTGTTTTCTTCATGCATGAAATGTATTGTATAAAAGTTTTACTTGCCTTGCCCCACTGAATAAGCCCTACAACCAGAAATATTTCCTGACAGTACAGAGAGCACAGCTTCTCCACAGAGGTAATAGAGACCACGGAGAGGAAGGAGAATATCAATAGAAAGGCACTTTTGCAGAGAGAGAGAGAGAGGGAGGGAGAGAGAGACTACCAAGTGTGTGGGAACATCACAACCACATATCAGAAAGAAAATCTGCCTCTCTTCAGATTGACATTACTTACACACCACTGCTTGTTCTTGGGCATAAATGACTTGTTACTCAAGATTTGTACCCGCCCCCTCCATCTCCTCCTGATGTCTCCTCTGATTTTTCCTGAAAATGTCTCATTGAGAATACAGCACGTCCTTAGAAATAATCACACATGAGCGAAACGAGCGTCTTTTTTGATTGTTCTTCAAACAGAAGAGGATCCCAAGGTATCCTTTGCCTTTTTTTCCACCATGCCCTGAGAGCTATTGATAATTGACATTGACTTTATATTTGCGTCACAGAACAAGAAGTTTTGTTCCTGCTCGGTCCCTTTAGCATCTCCTCAGCAGCCGCAGCAGGATCCGCTCGGCTCTGATCAGTGTCACTTGGCTGTTTATGCATTCCACCTGGGACTCCGCTGCACCCTAAAGTAAAGCTCCTTTCATGACACCACGCTGTCAATTAGGAGTATCGAGCTGCTTTTTTTCCTCCCTACGTCAGCTGAGTTGGTGGGGTTGTTATAGAGATCGCTCCCTCCATCTGGTCTCCATCTGCAATGAGACAGACCATCAGAGGTCTCTTGCTCATTCAAGGGTTAACAGCCCACTGCTGTATACTAACACAGAAAATCTCTCCATATGCACATCTTAGATACATCCTCGTCTTACACAACATCGTCCGCGCAGTCTCAATTTCCAAGCTGGCTTTTCCGTGAAACCCCCTCTACCTTTCATCAGTGCCTCAAGCGGCTACACATGGTCAGCTGAGTAAAACAAAGTGGGCTTGGTGGGATATTACTGATGAGTCTGGGTAAATCTCACTTAAATAGACGATTATTCAAATCAATGTATTCCCCAACTACCCCATGTGGGCTGACGCTCATTCACCACGTCTGCCATGTGACATCTTAATCCATTCATAGTGACCTAAAAAAGAGAGATGACCCACCTTTACCTTTACAGTATAAGGAGAGCCTATCACAACAGTGCAGCTACATGCTGCTTTTACAGCATACTGCACATCGCTTTGACACATCCAGCCCTCAAGTGTCCTTTATGAATATTTAAAAAATTTCGTGGTTCAGATCTGTCAGCAAAGATTACTCAATAGTTATTAATTTTAGCACACTTGCAGATACCTTTTTGAAATACAGCAAGCAAGTATTTTCTAAAATATTGGCTAATGCACTGGCTTTTCTCTTAATTAAAGCAGTATTCAATCAATTTAATTCCTCTTTTAAGGGATGTCCTTTGTTGCCATGAGAAGGTAAGGCCATCTGTGTACAGAGAGCAGCCTCACTGCAGTCAATAATTCACTGTCAGAATACAGACAAAATAGTGAGCACATCCCTCATTAAGTACTTCCACTCAGTCCCCGGGCTAATCTGGAAAAGCGCTGGAGAGAAGTGAGAGCTCTTCTTCTTCACGAGGTAAGTGTAGGTGACAATGAGTCCTCTCTTAAATGGGTGATTCAGTGAATAAACATAAACATGTTTACAGTTATAAAGGAGCACATTATGTGAAAAGTGACGGTATTATGTTTCTGCAGAATGGTTGTAAATACAAGTGAAGTGCTGTTAACAGTTTGAGGACGTTTGGGAAATACACTTATTTGCTTTCTTCTCGGCAGTCACATTTAAATATGAAGCTACAGCCAGCAGCCGCTTAACTTAGCTTAGCTTAAAGACCGGAAACAGGGGGAATCAGCTAGCCTGGCTCTGACAGAAGGTGACAAAATCCGCCTTCCAGCACCTCTGAAGCTCACTAATTAACACGTTACGTATTGTTTGCTTAATCCGCGATGCTAGATGCCAATTAGCCTGATAATCGGACAGAATTTGTTCCTCTTCACATTGTGTTCATGGTAGATGATTTCTTGTTGGGAGAGGGGTTATTTATTTATTTTTATTTATTTCTGCCCTAACCAATCAGTAGTTAGTGACATGTTCGTGCCACTGATGTCATTTTGTCACAGCATTATGATGGCTTGTTTAGTCTAAAAACGTATTCGCCCTTACAGTAACAAATTGCGCTGATCCTTTCATAAAGTAGGAAAATTGACTGTTCACAGCTTACTTATAAATATGACTGGTGAGAACATGACTTCATACTGACAAATTCATGTGGCTGTTGCTTTTCATAACCATGGAAACATGAAGAAAACTGGATTTTTTAAAAAGCTAAAAAATGCCTCAAGTAGGTCAGTGTTATGGCAATGCCAAAATCTGGTGTCTATAAAAGCTGAAGACTGGAATCAAAGGGGTTTGAGTATTAAACTGGCAGCGATGATAAAGCCAGAGCAGCCTCACTGAGAAACCACCTAAGCCTCTTTCTGAGCCAGTGAAATCCCTGGAGAGATTTATTAAAAGATATTTTCAACAAAATCTGTCAGAAAATAAACGTTGGTGTGTTTAGGATATATTTCATTGCGAATATTGTAATTTATTCAGCACTAACTAAATATCCCAGCACTACCTACTGCACTACATGACATGATAAAAATGCTGATGTTTAGACACAGAAATATATGTCATCGTCTCTAAACATAATGATATATAGAAAATAAACAAATAGACATTCCCAGTGTGTCCACAATCGTTTATAGGTGTGACAGTGTTGGCTGTGAGCTGTGTGCACTAACATGGCAAAGTCAGCAAATGCAAACTGCAGGCCCATTTTCTGGACCACTCATGCTGCGCACGTCCCCCTTGCTCCTGCTGCGAATCGATGGGCTGTGTGGCGGCAGGGGCTGGGCGGGGCGGGCCTGACAGATCTCAAATCAGTAGAAAGGCAGTTCCTATTGATCTGGCTAAATCAGTGGAGACAGAAGCAACCCATTCACAACTCTGGCAAATCTATGGATCCTCCGTTGGGCTCTGACCTACATTACAATGACAAGTAAACACAACTTCAGAGGACGCATCTTCAGTCTCTGCCTTCTGCTTTCTTCCCCTCTCCTCCTCTCTGTCCCAGTCCGCTGCTGCTGCATGGGTTTCTTCCCCATCGTCCCCCACCCCCACCCCCACCTCCCCGTGGTGTGGAAAAGCCACTTTTGTGCTAACAAGATTAATTAAAAAGTGGCTGTAAATGAGAACTCTTATTTTGGTATTTTGTAGCTGTGGGGCTCTTCTTCCAGCTCTGTGGTGGTTTCGGCTGAAGATGATTAGTGTTGTACATTGTTGCATATTTTTGAGTTGTCCACTGTTGCAATTTTATGGTGGAGTCATTGCTGCTACATTTAGGGGATAATCATCATTTGTCCTGGAGTGCAGAAATCCGTCTCTCCATTTTCTTTTTTTTCTTTTTTTCAATACTGTCTGGGAAGAAGTGATACTCAGGCTGCTCTCACCCACACAGACGTTAATGTACGAGGTCAGAGTGCTGAGCTTATTTCACACACTTACAGAACTGGGAATTAACACAAGAGTGTCTGACTCTAGCCCCGAGTACGTAAGTGACGAGTCAATGGATTCCAGTTTGAGTGTTAGCTGACTTTATTTGCACCAAAGTGTGTGACATATAGTATGTGAGCACACACACACGCACAAACAAATGCAGACCTTGTGATTCCTTTCCATGTAGCGCTTCTAAAAAGACTTGTTTCCATGACAATCTGCGAGTTGATGCATCTTTTAATGACATGAAAGCATGAAATCGAAATTCAGACTGAATAATGGCTTTGAAAACAGGGACTCAAAAAAACGTGTATAATAATAACTGTAATAACACTACTGTATCTACTACTGCTAATATACAATAATGTATAAGGATACCTGGGGTACATACAAGGAATGTATTGGTGTTTATTTTGATTATAAAAAATGAACAAAAATCTTATAAAAATACAAAATTCCAGGTGAAAAACAGATTTTAAAAATACTCTTTGCAGCACAAACACACTTCAGTTTAACTGTTCCTTTTTTAACTTACTTAGAGGGACTCTGATGCATAATTAGTACTTCATTTGTGTTTTATCCCCACTTTCTCTTCCCTTTCTATTACCAGAATCATTGTCTGAGCTGTCAACGCTGCAAGGGGACCTCATTTAATTTAAGCAGAGATGATAAGTGTCTGCAGCAGGGAACATAACTTGGATGCTTGGGGACTTGAAATCAGAGTTAAACTATGTTTAAACCAGTCTGCTCCTTACATAAAAAGAAAACCCTGGGTACTTTTAAGGAAAAATTACTTAAAACTGAGTAGAAAAAAAACAATGAGTCTTACCTTAAAAGTGTTTCAAACAATAATATCATAAATTAAAGTCACTGCAAGTAATAAAAATCACATATATGAATAATAAACAGGAATAAAACATTTAAGAGCATGACATAAAAAATAGTTTTGAGAATTGATTTAAAGCTTAACAGATTTTGCCAAGTTTAGGAAAGTTGTTTAGTTTTAATTTAGATTCAAGCATCAGTAAAGTTGCAGAATTGATCCCTTCTGGAGCAGGACAGCAGTAGCTTTGCTCCAGTAGATACAGATGTCATCTGCACGTGTTCCCATCATCCCAGTAGCTCTGACCTCAATCATAGCGACCATTCTCACTAACCCTCACAGTTTGACTCCTTGACCTCTTGCAGTTCCCTCGAGAGCAAATTAGTCGGTGACACCAACACGAGCAGAGAGTTTGTCCCAGAAAATCCTGACACATCTGGCTGCTGTGTCACGAGCCTGTTTGCTGACTTCGTCCGCGTTTTTCAACTTGACTCTATTTTCCCACAATTTCTAATCACCAATCAAAATGGCGTCGCTCACTTCACTCTAACGAAATATACATTTGTAGATTTTATGCTAATGCGTTATTTTTTGGGAATAAAGATAATTCAGGCGTTTCTAGACATTTGCCAGATGGTGAGCGACAGATTGATGGAATCACTCAGAGTGGAAACAAAATAGCCCACAAGAAATGCAAGTAGAAAAACCATCTCACATGGTGGATAGCACATTTTTAGTAAAATTCATAAAAACCTTCTGCTTCATGAAATTATAGAAAAGAATAAGAGCCTTTTTTTTAATGGCATTTTTTGGAAAAAAAAAATACAAAACTATCCTCACTTTGAGAGAAATGTGTCAAAACTGGCCTGACCTCCTGTTAATCCATCACTACAGATTAATTATCATACCTGCAAACTCGCAAGAGGCGAAACAGGTGACATGTTAGTAAACTCAACCCCGTTAGGGGGCTCTGGGGGCATCCTCCCCCAGAAGAAATCGTTTGTGATTTTAACATGTAAACGAAGCATTCTGGTGCACTCTGAGAAGAAAATAAATTAATTTAGTCAGTCTTTTGGCCTGTACAAGTCTTTCGAGTGATCGTTTTCGCTGCTTAGCAATGTGCCTCTTTCTTGCCACATTTTCCTCCTCTACCACTTCCACCCTTTTCTCTGCAGCACTTGTAGATGGCTGGCAGTCAAACTCCATCCTTCTCTCTCTGACTCTGAGCTACTTATTTTGTCTCTGGGCCTCGTCTCTTGTTCCTGCCGAATATTATCAGCTGGCTTCACGGCCTCCTTTTTCATGATCATAAAAGTTTGTTGAGGCTAACCCCAACTGCATCCGTTAAGGTTAAATGATCCGCCAGAGCCGGTGCTTCCTTACGTTTTGGTTTTAATTTCCCTCGTAAATTACGACAATGACGGACATTAAAATCGGATAACAGTACAGATGCAGCGGGAGTTAGCCTTAACTCCGCAAAATGATTTTGATTCTGAACTGCTGAACGTTGTAATCATAGACTGTATGGTTGTAATACATAATTCACTGAAGTTGACGTTAGCTGACGTGCTAACAAGCTGGCAGGCTTTCCATTAAGAACAGGTTGGGAAAGATTTGATGCTGATTTGAATTATGAATCTACTCATTGGTGTTTCAAGGATCCACCATCAACACCAATGTCGAAAGCAAACAAAAATATCACCCCTTTAATTAAGAAATCACATCAGAAGAATGTCAAAGTTTGACATCTGCTTCTGGTCTTATTTCGCCAGACAGAAAAACAAAAAGCATCCTGACCTCTTCTACTACAGTTTGGTTCTCCTCCACCTCCTGCTGCTCTCAGGGCAGCGCAGCACGGCAGTCTGCTGCCCACCACGAGGGAGGAAAACAGAGCGAGGAGGTCTGTCTTCAATCTGTAACCCCCAAGTACTCATCTGACCTGAAATCATTCCTCCACAGGACCTCTAACTTATCTTTTTCATCTCATCCAGTTTGGGTAACTCCATCGTATTGTAGTTCACCGACATTGTTCACAATCTGATTTAAGCAAACATAGTTGTGGTGCGACAAAGATAAAGAGATAACCAGACTGGAGACCAACGAAAGCAGTGAATGTTTTGACGTATTTTGGTGAAAATATGGGCGTTTGGAACATACTGATAATACAGATGGACAGCAGAGAAGTAGATCCGGCTGCAGGAGCGGTTTGAGAAAGTTTCTATTGATCTTTTATTTCTTTTATGAAGTATTTCATATTCACAATAAGTTGTGCTGTATATTTGCAGACAGATATGTATAGTCTCCTTCTGACTGTCACATTGTCCCTCCACCTGCACAATAAAATAATGTAAATTTAACGCTTGAAGGCTTTTTCTGTGTGTGTGCAGTTTGTCACGTTCTAATCTAGTTCTCAATGCGTATCTGTGACATGACATGTGCATTTACTGCACTTGGCAGACAGACTGATTCTTCTGAGATTGATGCTGCTCTCCAGTTGGGGTTGGGATGTTATGAGAGGTTTTCAGTGTCAGTGGGTTTAGTCAGTGATTAAAGTGTTAACTGGTAAGATTTTCTTATTTATATACTCGATGTCTTCGGTGCTAAGCGCTCATTGCTATGGTGTATTCATTCTTACTTTAAGCAATTTACAGAGATCATGTGTCAGTTGAACAGTCAGGCATGTACTGTGCTGTCGTTATCTGTACACTTTCCTGTCTCTCAGTTTCTCACAATGGCACTTTTTTTTTGTCATTTCAGCCAAAGCTGTCACTGCACATACTATAACTGCCCAGTTCTTCAGGGTTTTTTTCAGTCTTGTGTCCAAAAACACACAATCACACTGCTGGACACATCACAGTCCTGGACGCTCATAAAGCTCTGTATCAAGTGATTTATATAATAGTAACACAGTGGAAGGAAGGTGAATTTCTCAGTGACATTTCAGGAAATTTCACACTGTTGTCAGGCATGTGTTAACCATGCTAAAATACTCATCATTCCATTATATTTCTTGCAATACAGCTTTCGGCCACTTGGGGCAGCAATAAGCACAATGGTGCTGAGCAAGACTCCAGTCCATAAGCAAGAAAGAAGTTATGCGCCATCTTGGATTTTACTAGATACTGTTAGCGTCATTGTTTTAATTATTGGATATTGTGTCTATTATGTTAAATTACAAATAATCGATAATCATTGAGGCTATTAAATGTTAGAAAATATGTAAAACATGAATAATACCAATCACAACCTTCCAGAGCCCAAGATGATGTTTTCAAATTTCTTCATTTGTTCAACCAACAGAACTTAAAGATATGCAGTTTAAACGATACAAAACAGTTAAAAGCTGGAAATTCTCACATTTGAGGGTTTGGAACCAGCAATTTTGTGGCCTTTTTGCTTGAAAAATCACTTTACAACTAAGCAATTCTCAAATGAGTTGGTGATTAACTTTCTGTTTGACTAATTGATTAATCAACCAGTTAACCCTTTTATTTCACACTTGCTTTGGCAATGTAAATGTCTGTTTCCCATGCCAATAAAGACCCTTTGAATTGAATTGAATACTAAACTTGCACTTTCAGAGCTGTGTCAACACTGAATCGAGTGCTTCCCTCCACTACATAGATGTTGTGAGACGGTCCTGATCCATGCTAGTGTCGTGTCATCTCTTATAAAATGTGTTTTTCCTGTCTGTGTGCCCTCATTTTGTTGTATTTAGATATGATCGCTGAGAAAATGGGCTAAACAAATGGCAACTTTATAGCGCAGCAACTATAATGTAAAATCAGTAGATCACAGAGAAGAGTGATCTCTGTCCATTACAAAATGAGCAGAGAAATACGTTGTCTTTAACCAGGGCGGGTATTACTGTATAGAAAAATTTCAGCGCTGTCCTAAAAATGACATGCCTTTATTGCATGCTTCTCCAGTTCAAGGTCAATTTTAAAAAAGTGTTTAAACTTGCCAGAATCACATCTGACTAATCTGATGTTTGGGAAAGTAAAAAAAATATACAAAATCAGTTTCTGCCAAAGTCAAACTACAAACCTGTCATTCCTAAAAAAAACAGCTCATAGTAAGTCCAGTAATAAAACCTGTTTATCATGCTGCATAGTGCAGAAGTTGTGTGACTCTATTTGCACATTATAGGTATATTTTTCAAGAATTTTATGGCACTTGTTTTTGGACTGATTAAAGTAGTGTTATTTTAGATGAAACTATGTAAGACCTTATTAACAGTTGAGCTTGTGGAGTTGGGAATCTCACCGATATAAATAATCTATATAATAATAATCTAAGTGAGAGTTGTTGCCGATGAGACCACCTTCTGTGCTAATGTTTTTCACGCTGGATGTAAACTCTCATTTGCTGTGTCACTCTGACAGTGAAAGTAAAAGTTGAAATCAAACATATTTTGATTGGGTCACAGTGTTCATATAATCTGTGTTGACGGTCGTGCTTGAGAGCCACCATCCCATCCACTCTACTTGCGACAGAATATTGAGATCACATTCAAAACCTATGATATCACCCCCTTAAAAGTCTAAATTTTGAATGAGACATGCGAAAACTGGGTTTGGATGAGCCACTCGACATGTAACAGCTTGTAAATTGCTGTTGAAATGGTGGGGACACTGAGGTCTGACATTAGCAATCAGCTGCTAGTGAAACTCAGATGCATTATTTTCAAAGACAGGCTTTAAATTGTAAGAGCTCCTCTGTTGTTACCCGAAGGATCATAACACTTTTGGCTTCTCAAGAGGAGAAGACTACAGCTCGTTCTGGTCATGTAGTCATTATTTATCCCCAGGGCAACACACACACACACACACACACACACACACAGAGTGAGCTAACAACAAACACTACGACCCGTCTTTGACAGCGGTTTATAGCTCAGAAGATGCGGAGGTGAAGAGGTCACTCATTCCCTGAGGGAGATTGCATCTTGGCAGCTAGATTGCATTTCATAGTTCAAGGCCTCATCTCATTCCATTACCAATAAGCACAGAAACCCAGCAAGATAACCACAGAGACCAGCGAAACTCTGTGACAAGTCGCAACGGCTTGCACAAAGGGAGCCTGTGGCAAAAAAAAGAAAACAAAACACAGATGAAGCAGAGGTCGAGATCTTTAAATGTGAAGCACAGCCACAGAACATGACAGGCTTCACAGTGCAAGTGAAAGTGATCTGTTGTGGGGCTATCGGAGTGGGACTGACAGAGGCAGGCTGACACCGAAGCTCAAACGTCCCCACGGCAAACGGATACGATCAGCCAGACAGGGCAGATTGACAGCAGATGCTTTGATGGGCTGAGAAGCATTGTTGTGTGGGGAGGAGGGTGAAGGAGAGGCAGGTGAAGAATAACAGCACAACAGTGACACTGTGATTAACTAGCGTCCACACAATGCAAGCTCCAAATATGCCAAAGCTTAACACAGCAAACAATGCGGTGTACACCCACACTTAAAGTACTGTATAGGGAACAGAAAAAGCTAAATTCACCCACACACTGGGCTTTGTACACATGATCTAAATGCATGATGTGTCTCTCTTTCTCACACTCCCCCCTCCTCACTCCTCTCACATCACTCTGGTTGCACAAACACACACAACAGAGCTCCCTCTATACAAGATAAGAAAAATTGTGAGTGGCAAAGATACAAAAAAATGTAAAAGTCAAGAAAGCAAAACATCAAACAAAAACCCCCAAAACTCACACACACACACACACACACACACACACTCAGAGATGGACAAACTTAAGATAAAAGGACTCACCCAGAAAAGGAGGTTGAAGAAGACCATTCCATATCGCAGGGCCATCATGCAACCCTCGGCCATCCTGCAGCGCCGCAGTTCTAGGAGGAATATGAAGGAGAGGTCCAGGTAAAACACCACATACTTCTTCCCCTGGGCGTAGCGCCCTTTGGACGTCTGCGGCCCCTTTGTTGTGTGGAAGCCAAACGCAAATGGCGGCCGCTTGTACTCAAACTCCCCGCTGAAGCGGTGGAACCCAGAAGTGAACGGCGGCGTGTCGGATTTGCTGTCCAGAGACGGACTGCGTCGGTATGGAGTCTCGTCTGTGCTCGAGCGTCTCATTATGGAAGCTGAATGAGCCTTTAAGAGTCTTTAATAGTCACTCTGTGTACTTCAGGTCTGAGCAAAGTCCGCAATGAGGGACCAGAAGTTATTCCACTGAGGGCTGACAGATGGATTTCTGCAATGTTTCAGCCTATCCCAAGTCTACCTCAAAATAATTATGACCCCTATCAAACCCTGGAATGGCTGATTTAATTACACCCCAAGTGTGATCACACTTCATCTGCGTTAATCTGTGCAAGATAATGTGCTGCCATTCACTCGGACTGGAGTTCCTCTCTTTAATCCTATAGTGTCACTATATTCAGCAGGAGACTTTGCATAATCCTGCCACAACACCCGTGTAATTGTGTATTTAGGACATAATCATGTGTAAACATACACACACACACATCAGCACATCCCTGTTTCCCTCTCTGCAATCACTCAAACACAGGTGTCATGCTCTGAGAGATAAGCTGGTTTGCAGTTTCATCTCGTAAAGGTTCAGTCAGGTGAATGACTGGACTCGACTCCAGCTGCTTTGGGTTGGCAAAATGAACCAGAAATGTCCTACCTGGTCTCATGAGAAATTCCAGAGCAGGTGCTCTCAGCTTGGAGGTAATGGCTCCCCTGCTTAAGCCAATCAACTTCTTTTAGTCAGTAACAGATCACAAAGCCACTGAGAATGAAATGCTAGGGTCTGTCGATGTGCTTGTGCTGACATGCAAAAAAAACAAAAAAGAACTAAACAAGACAAGGAGATGAGAGGGAAGGATGGTGTTACGAATGTGAGAGGAAGGCTGAAAAGAAGCATGAAAGCATGAATAATGCATGTGATCGGACCGTTCTTTGACTTCTTGAATTTGTATCCCTGTTGGATTGCTGCTTTGCCCAATTCCCCCCTTGCTTCTTTTGCCTGTGCCCTAACTTGTCCCTTTTGTCTCTGAAAAGTGTCTAGGGGTTACTCTGCCGCTCTCCACAGCCGGCTTTTCACACATCTAGCAATTCGCCCTCTTCGGCTCCTTCTTATTCTCTTCCTGCACCTCACTCTGAGCCCCTCTCTGCTGACGGCGGTTAATTAATTTCCAGACTCTCATCAGTGAGGCAAAGTGTGCGGTGTCCCCTCTTCTCGTCTCTCCCTCCTCCGCTACAGCATTTCTATCCTCTTCTCTATGTGGGTAAGGAGATCAAGGTTTCCACCGGGGTCATGGCCAAGCAGCGAGAGAAGAAGGAGCAAGGAGGAGAGACAGGCAGGGAGAAGAGAAAGACAGTTTCCTTAGAGAAGCAAAAGAAAGACTGCAGTGTTTGAGCGGTAGTCCAGCCTCGCTGCCTGAAGCTCCCTCCCTCTTTCTCTTCACAAGCTCCTGTTCTCTTTCTCTCTCTCTTCCCCCCCCTCCCCTTTTCTTTCCTCCTTCCTCTCACAAGCTCTGATGCTCTCCTCGCATAATTTCAAACACCCCATCCCTCCTCAGTAGCTGTCCCCAAAACCTGGCAGCGCGAAAGGCAGGAGCAGTCATTCATATTCTGGCCACACCCCACGAGGGAGCACAGCCAATCAGTGTCTTGCAGCCCCATCCTCCCTCGTGCACACGCCAATCATACCCTACCATCTAGACAGCACTCACACATGCACAAACACACACATTATGTACGTGCACACACAGACACACACAAAACCTGGTGTGTTGATAACATACGAGTGCTGAGAAGCCTGCTGCACTGTGCGCTAGAGCCTCCTCTCCTCTCTGCCTCCTGCCTGGAACTCATTCCACATGCAAAGGTTGTTCTTGCGCATAACCCAGGATGCTCTCTGAATGCTTTGCTCCAGCAAAGGACCTGGACTTGGGTCATGCAGTATCCATGTAGCTGCACTCGGCACAGATTTTCACACTACAAACAACTCACCTAAAGTGTGTCTCTGTACGAACGTAGTGGGAAGCTGACATTCACACAAAATAACTGCATGCTCTCCACAACCTGGTAGCCATCTGGGTCAGTGGCTTTATGAGTCCACAGGGCTGTTCCAAAGCTGCAAAGGTACTGACTTTATCCATTGCTGCATCAAGTATTTAATGGATTTCTGTTTTGTCTCCTGCATGTATTTTTGTCAGACCGTGGAGACGGCAATGGTGGCAGCGGCCTAGGAGAGTGAATGTGACCTACTGACAGACTGACATTATTGTAAAGAGCATGCACTACAGTTGGACTAATGGTGTTTTCTCCCAAAATGGTACTGGACATGAGGCAATATTAAAATGATGAGAAAGATTTTGACTTTATCTGTGAAAAAGGTCTTTAGCCAAAGATTTTAAAACTGGTAAGAAATGAACTAGATGATAGCAGCACTGATGCAGCATGTAGCCTTCCAGAAATACAGAGCCAATGTCCAACCGTCATGCCTGCACATGAAGTCCCGCTCAATAGACAGCATAGCCAGTGCATTCAGCCTGTCTTGTCCCATAGTACTTCGGAGAAATGATTTGATCCTCTTAGGTGTACTGAAACACCTCTCTGACTGCCGATGTCATGGGGGTTTGATGACTATTTGCATCAATTTCAGTGTTTCAGAAAATGTGCTCTGAAGATTGTTCTCAGTCAACATCCTCAAAAGTGACATTGCAGACTTCAACTCCGCAAACTCCACACTACTGTACATCACCATCAGCTCACCTTTCAGTTTCTCTCTGTAGATCACTGGGAAATGTTCACTTGCAATGTCCAGCTGCTTCTGGGGGAAACTGGTCTTAAACAGTGGAAACAGTTCAGGGTCAATAAGTTCAAAAGACACTAAGTGTCGGGCTTACCCTACCATTATTTCACAGCACTGTGCGGCTACTGTCACATTATCAGACCGCCGCATCCTGCGCGGCGTTGCTGCAGCAACAGCTGTGTCTGCATCTGGATGTGGCTGGGTGTCATCTGTGGTCAGCTTGTCCTTCAGTTCAGCTATGGAGCAGGTATAATTCTCCAAGGCCTGTCGAGTTTTGAGAGGATCCGTGGTTGGTTTTTGAAGAATGCTGTATAGAATGTCAACATGCATGAGGGCAGAGTGGACAAAAGATAAAAAGTAAAGAAAGTTCCCATTCCCCAGCAGTGCAGACTGGCCTTGGGCTTGTTGGATTGACACGCTGTCCCAAGACTGATCATTTCGGATTTTTTCAAAACACTGTTTCAAAGTGTCTTGATGTTCAAACACGGTTTGGACGGTGCGGCTTTTAAAGTTCCACCTTGTTTGTCCCGACGCTGGAATCCTCCTGCCACACACTTCATCCAGGACTGCAGTTCTCTTGGGGGACTTGGAGAAAAACGTTGCAGAGGCTGAGATGTTGGCAAAAAATATTCTGACGTGTGAGAGATGAGCAGGCCTGTTGCATGATAAGGTTTAACTGATGGGCATAGCAGTGCATAAAGATCGCGTGAGGGAACATTTCTTTTAAATTGGCCTGCAAGCCTAATGATGCGCCTCTCATTACAGCTGCCCCATCGTAAGTCTGTGCGATCACTTTGTTTTCTAATTTATATGGCTGGAGCTTCTCCCTCATGAATTTTTCTAGTCCCACCGCACTTCTGTCCACTAATGGGGAGAAACAGAGAAATCGCTCCACAACAGAACCTTCAGTGAGGTACCTGAGCACAATCACGCACTGGATTACACATGCCACATCGGTTGTCTCGTGAGCTTGCACCGCCACAAATGGTGTCTGCGATATTTCATCAGCCAGCTTATTTTGGCAAGTCTTAGACGTGTACTTGGCAGCCTATGTGTTTGACAGGTGATCGGCTAACTGGGTATCTAAAAAAGAGAACTGATCTGCGAGGTCCAGAAACACGCCCCGCTGGAGTGAAGTCGGAGATTCATCGGACCCCTGCAGAGCTAGCTCATGTGCCCCACAAAATTTAATACAGTGAATGCCTGTTTTTCATTACTACTCGTTGTGGCCCTCATCAAGTTGACAGGTGATGTTAACTTTACCCAACATTGATAGCTTTACGCTATGTCCAATGTGACTTGTGCTGCATTCATGTTTCCTAATTTTGTCAGACAAATGTTTCAAATCCACAATTCCTTGTTGGGTCCAAGCCGTGTCTCCCCCAAAAAGCAAGCATGGGAAACAGAAAAGTGAATTAGCCAGTCCTTTCGTTGAAACCAAGTAACACAAAACTTGTCCTTTTGTGTTATTTGAACATCGTTTGGACGATGTGCCCCCAGTCTCTTCACTTCCAATTTGTCCTCCAAAGACATCAAAGAAAATGGATGAGAAAGTAAATAATCCACTTCGTTCATGTTCCGTCCCCACAGTACTGTAGCACCTCACTGTACGTACCGTCTGTACATCCGCTGTAATTGGTCAAAAGTCAGTAGCCTGTGGGCTCAATGAATTTAGCCCAAATGGTCAGCAAATCAAGGGGGCATGCCACGACACCTGTCACTCACTTAACACGAAGATGAATGGAAGCTGATGCCACTGTGTTTGGGCAAAAAAAAAAAGCCCCTTTAGGTATATCCTGTGTTTTACTTGTGACTATTTGGTGCTGTTGCTGCTCTAGGTTCCACCAAAACTGAAAACAATCTGTTCTAAGGTTTTTTACAATAATGTTCTCATATTTATTGTAAAGGATAGGGAGGGCTTAGCCCTGTTAGCCTATTTATACCAGCCGTCCCTGCCCTTGCCTCCAAGATTACAAATACAAACAAAATGAAGTCCTGTGTAGCAAAAAGTCACGTAAATGATTGGAGAAAATGGTTGGTTTCTTATTTACACATTTGCTAACGAACAAGCTGCTTGACAATGCGTTGACATGCCCACAGGGACAAGCAAGAAGTTGCAGAGGAAGTGTCACTAGATGTGTTTGCTTGGGTCTTCACCTTCATCTACAAAATCTACCCATGTGCATTGTCACAGCCTTTTAGCTGTAAGCTCTCCCTTGGCATCGTGGTGCAGTTTCCCACCAGTCGTCACGCAACATTGTTGGGCTTGTGAGAAATGGTGTTTGTTAAGGCAGCACAAATTCGGAAACTTTTTGTTTATTCTATGTAAATACTTCACATCACATTACTTTATTTGAAAAGTCACTAAAATAGTTTATATTGAACAAATGGATGTCTTTGCCAAGTATGTTAGCTAGCTAGCAAAACATCGACATCTATTAAAACGGAATGGTTTGCTTTTAATTGTCAAAAAGTAAACAGGACTAGCCAGCATATGCTTGTCATTTAATCTGGGGGTTTTTTGGACTGTTAGGTATTGTACTAAGTGTCTTGCAAAGAAATACACAGCAGTTGCTACTCAACTCTCAGTTTCATATTGATTTGATATCGTTTAAAATTAACTAATTTTATCAAGAGCATCTACAGCATACACCATATACAAAAATGGCTTGGGTTACATGCAGGTCAACAAGCAAACAGGATTAACCACTATATTTTTTTATCATTTCATTCAGCCTATGAGTTACATGTAATAGCACCGTATACTGGCAAGAAGAATGGTTCTCATTAGCCAGGTTTCCATCCAAATGTAGCGCAAATTTTAACCGAATTTACAGAAAATCGACAAAAGAAAACGCGAATTAATTTGCGTTTCCATCCACTACCATTATGTGAATATTAAGAGTTGGTTCATCGAGAAAAACTGTTATCTCTATTCATACAGGCACATGGTTCATCCTATATTATATTCACTTTCATGAAATATACATTTCAAACACAAACACAACTCTACCCCAGATTCTTACACACACGCGCACATTCACACACAAACAAAGTAAATGTGCAGTGGCACCCCGGGGGTGGTGGCAGCTTTGATGTCCTCAGCATGTACAAATACACAGATAGAAAAAAGGTTTTGGCTGCAGCAAGCAAACATGATACACAACATGATGAAATCCATCTCTGTTAAGACTGAAGGTTTATAGATAGGGGCACATATTAAAGTACTTTATGAATCGCTGTGATGTGAAACAAAGACGTAAATCGACTGACGTGCTCAGTCAGATACACAAAGTGCGCTGTGCTGCACTCTGCTCTCCATGCAGCCATAAAGGGGTAGGAGTCTGGCTTGCTTTCCCTTGTTTAAAGCTGAAATATGAGTCTCCTATGAGTATCTCCACTAAATGACAAAACAGGCTACAAGGATAACTGCAGTGTGTACACAGCAGCAATATGGGCATGTGAAATGAGAATGGCTTTCCACAAGACTGGCAAATTATTTAGAGCTGTTTGCCTTAGTAGAAATTTATCTTATGCAACCACAAAAAATCACTTCAGTCCATGCCTTTTAACATGACGCTATTTTGGGGAAATTTTCAGACTTTGCCTCTTTTAAAGCAACCTGTTTTCTCCTTGCACATTATTAGGAGGTGATAAGTCAAGGTTACAGCGTCACGATTCAACGAAGCGTCCATTATGTGCATTCATAATGGTAAAATGGTATAATGGTAGCGTTTAAAGTGATACGAGAGGCAAGAGCAGCTTTGGTTGCTAATGATTTTTAAAAAAAAACTTGTTATCTCTATATCACACCTTAATTATCATGTTTCCTCTTTATCACTTTCATTTTCACAAGGTCACAAATTATGTTTCTTATGGTGATTATATTTATTTTTAAGACCATTTCCCGAGATAACCATTTGATATCTTTAGATACAAGATATAATTTGATATATGGATATAATAAGGTTTTGTTCAGCCTCAAAAATCCAATGTTAGTCATCTCTAGTGGAGATATTTTTCTATCACATCCATCCCCTCTATCTATCACATGATGTCACCTCTACATGTTACTGTACTGGAAATACTAATGCTAATTACCTAAAATTATCCAGAAATGAAAGGTCAGTTTTTGACACTGTTGACACAGTGTTGTAGCTTGAAAACACTCTTTAAACAGCTTCCTCCTAGGTGAAGTTAAAGCTTTATCATTTATCAAATCACATGCAGAATAAATGCCCTTAAAAAAAAACTCCTTACTAACTCTGCACAACAGTTTCAGCCATTTTCTGTTCAGGAATAATGTGCAGATAAGAATACATCACATCATGGCCAGTGTTTAATCATCAGAACCTGAGAATGTGCCAGACTCAGGTGCTGTCGAGGTGTCACTTTCCAAAAAAAGAGCTGTGTGTGAGGCAGATGAGCTGACCAAAAGCACATTTTCACAACAGCATGACAGCATGAGCAAAGATAACAACAGCTCTGATGGGAAATAAACATGTTTTACCCAACCGAGCTGACTCATGAGGCATTTAAGATTCGCTTCGCTGACGAAATAGAGATTTATGGACAGTAAAACAAAAACAGATGCATCAAGATGTTCAAAAACTGAAACCAGCATTGCAGAATTAATACAAAAGGCAAATACAAGATCAAATAATAAACAAATTATGTAAAAGCCCTCTAGTGGAAATGGTAATATAATAAAATAGAATTGTTTTGGAACAGCATATTATATTTATTGTAAGTCTCTCAGTATCTTAGAAACACAATGGGATTATATGACATAGGGTTCTAGCAACAATCGTTTTGTGTGTTATTAATAATTTAAATATTAGAAATCCCCCTAAATATTTAGATATAATTTTGATGCACAGTGACAACAGAACAGAAAAGTGAATTTGTCTATGGATGTTCAGTGTTCAGCACCAAAACCAGGACCTCGACTGTGTCTAAATTTATCTCAGGGAAAAAAATGTGGCCTCACACGCTTGACAACAGTCAAGCAGAAATCTAAATTGGTGGGTTTATTTGGCGTCGCAGAAAGATAGTGCTGAGTACTGTTGGCATAGCGATGGAAGGGCTGCACAAGCATAGCATGTATTTAGCATGTAATTGTGTAACATACTAATAGATTTAACTTTATTTAATGATGTAGTCTCATTGAGATCCAGATGGGGGTTTTTTCAAAACTGACCATTTACAGTCAGACAACCACATATAAGTATTTATACCATGGTCTGGGTGAATACTCGATTCTGATTGGCTGCAGGGTGTCCATTAATTCCTGACAGTGGACACCTACTAAGTCTGTTCACCGTTCTAAATTAATGCGTGGGCTACATCGTATCAACCTAAAGAGTATGTAATCAGTGCCTCGTCCTCTGAACACCACAGGATGGCGACTGTAACACACAAGCTGCAAGAAGCTCGCTGCCTCTCAGAACTCTTTTGCTATTCAACTCGCTACTTCAGGCTGCGGCCGACAATACACACGGCCTATCATTTGTTCATGAAAATCTTGATATTGATTTGGGGACAATGACATGGCTGGATAGCTAGATAGTCTTGTTGTTAAACTTGCTGTCAAATTATATTTACTGTTTTGTCAACCAACCGTATGCAATGTTATTGACTTTGAATCTTGCTAGCAACGTTAGCTTTCTGGCTCATAGCTGAGCCAAAGGGGTCCTATGAGCAGAGCGGACTAGAAATATATCTCCTGTTGCCAAGTCGTATCTAAGGTTCGTCCTATTTACTGGAATAGTGAACAATACTTCCATTGCAGAAGAGCCTTATGGGATGGTAATGATTGTTTCAGGTATTAGTCAAACCCCCAGGGAAACTGATTTATGGCTTGTGAAAAACTTTTGATTTTGATTGCAAAACGCATGCAAATATAAATGAATGGTCTTAATTTTTTTTTTTTGGCAAGTGACCATGGTATAAGCGTCAGACAGTTTTCGCCTCACCGGCGTCAATTTATTCCTGATAATGGACACCTCGTCGGGCGTTATCCCTTACATAAAATCAGATGACCAAGTAACAAAAATAATACATAGAAACAATTACAAGGGTCATAAAAAACATCAGATAAGATAACTTCAAAAAATATCAAGAGCCACTCAGCAATACTTTTCTTTTAAATTACTTCTGTACTTTTTTTTTAAAGTAAAATTTTGAATGCTTTTACTTCCATCCATCCATTATCTATACCGCTTATCCTCAGGGGGTTGCAGGGGGGGCACGGGGAGAACATACAAACTCCACACAGAGGGGCCCCAGCCGACCGGTGGGGTTGAATCGAGAACCCTCTTGCTGTGAGGTGACAGTGCTAACCACTGCACCACCGTGCCGCCCCAGTGCTTTTACTTGTAGTGAGGACTGTGGACTGTGAATGTCTGCTCCAACTTTCATTGCAATTCATCCAATTGGACCAATGAACTGATGGACAGACTGACATTGCCCTCCCAAGAGTCACACCACTGTTTAGGTCAGACTGCACTGATATTGATCGCAGGGTAAGAATGGGTGGAGAGCTGTGATGCTTACAAAAACATCCTGACATTGTTGCCAAATGGCTAATATTGTAAATAAAACATTACAAAAAAATTACCTCACACATCATGAATGAATAATATGAATCCACAAAGCCTGAGGGTGAAAAATGAATGAGTCACATGGTGGTCACTATTAGCTGAATGTGGTGACATAATACCTTTGTGCATTATGATTTAACATTAATTACTGCTGTTAACTAAAAGATTTAATTAATGTATTAATTCAACAAGGGATTTTACATGAGGGGACACAAAACAATTAAGTAACCATGAAAAGCATGTGAGCCAACCAATTGTTCATCAGGCATGTGTTTGTGGATGAGCCGATTGATGTCAGTAGTTGTGTAACCCGACACGGTAAAATGTAATTACGCTGTACGCCACACTTAGAGCCATACAGATATACTGTATATGCAAAGAGTTTGGACTGTGGGCGGCAGAAACGAATGGCTCTACACCTACCTGCATTCAGTGTGTAAAGAAGAAAACAGGAATGAAGACAAGGGTTTTGTATTTTGTATGTTTTGTGGCCCAAAGGAGAATTTCCTCTCTGTGGACCTACCCACCCACAGACCTAACAGCCAACACACTGTGTTAGGATATGCACTGTTTAAAGGTTAAGGCTTGTGATATTCTGTATTTTTACTAAGCAAGAACATTTAATTATTGACCTTAGAAATAGACAAAAAATCCAAATTTAAGATCCAGCTTTTTATGGAGCTTTAAACCAAGAAGACCTTAAAGCTGCTCTTATCAAAATGTTTAGATTACCAACTGATCAATTCACGGTGTAATGTGAAAGGGTCACAAACTACAGAGAATTATCACCCGAATCTGCAGTTTCCCTCAGCTCTATGGAGCTTTTTAGCATCTTTCAGCTCATTGTTTTGGTTTTCCAGCCTGCAACTTCACCACTCTCGTTTTCAATTGTACCAAGATGCTGTTTTCAGAAAAAAAGCTCTGAAAAAATCCAATCTACTCTACCTGCTCAGCACCAAACGACATGAACATAGTGGAGCATTTAGCAGCTAAAGAGCCAGATTTTTCCCTCAGGGGATAACAGAGCTAAAAGAAAGTAAACATTAGACTTCACCAGGTGTGCAGAAACACGACTTTAAATGAATGCTAATGTTGCTCTGTAACTGCTGGATGTTTAAATAAGGAACGGTTTGCTAACATGTTCACCATATAAACTTTATGAGGTGATAATGTCAATTGAGTGTTCACAGCTTGTTTCCGCTGCCTTCAAGTGACCAAAAAAAAAAAAAAACAGGTTTAAATTGGATAAAATCCCAACAGCTGCTGAGCTCCCATGTCAGCAGAGCCATCTCCATGACAACTGAAGAAACTCCATCCTCTCATAAAAATCGCTTGTTATGGTTGATCTCCAGAAAAAGCTCGTAGGTAGTTGAGATTGTTTTGTCATGTTTTTTTTCATACTGCAAATGCCATGAAAAGACCAAAACCAACAATGACTTGATCCATTGCCTGTGTAGCTAAAGCCTGACATATTTTATTCCTCTGTACATAAGAGCTCCATTGTTGTCTAAAAACAATTAACACATCAATAAGCCACACCTTTGCACTATTATCATGTGCATCTGCTCCTACTGTGTATCAATCCACAGCTGAAGTTAGTCCCCAATAATTCACTATTTTCTTGTGTTTCAGTAATATTTGCTAAAAACTACAATGCCCAGCTGCTTCAGGACATTATTTAGGTTGATTAGACCTCTTCTCAAGACTTAAAAAGTGACTGACATTTCCTTCACTCTCCAGTTGCAAATTTTAGGGCGGAACACCTTTTACTTTTGTCATTGCTATTGGCTCACAAGTTTACTGACCTCATGTAATTCCCATCATAGCTCGACCCAACTTTAACCTGAACAGATCCACTCAGATCTACTCAGCCATAAATTAGTGTTTGCAGGACATTTAAAAAAGAACTTATATATGTGTGCCCTGTTTTTGAAGATGTATGTCTTCAGTAGGAACACATTTGCTTGGGGAGGGGGTCACAGATGAGCAGTGGTGGAAGAATTTCTGAGATGTTTGACTTAAGTAAAAGCTGCAATACCACATTATAAAAATACTCCATTACAAGTAAAAGTCATGCATTCAACAAGTATTGGAATCAAAATGTACTTAATGCATCAAAAGTAAAAGCACTCCAGCATTCAGAGTGTTATATGTATTATTCATCTATTATTGGAATATTATTAGTGATGCAATAACATGTAAGAAGCATTTCAATGTTGTCAAGGTGGAGTTTATTTTTCTATGACAATGCATCATATTTTATGAACTAATCTTGTGTTTTCTATGTGAAATCTCAATCTGAAATGTAACTAGTAACTATAGCTGTGAAATAAATGGAGTGGTGTAGTATAAAGTAGCATAAGATCTATATACTCTTATATAAGTACAAGTACCTCAAATATGGACTTCTACAGTACTTGAGTAAAGGTACTTAGTTACGTTCCACCACTGCAGATAAGTTGGGAATGTCGGAAAGCATTGAGGAATGGCCTAACGTATTGTTGCTTTTGGTCTTTTCATGGTATCTGTTGAGAATAATAAAAATATAAAATGATGTCAGCCTTATCCTGTAATGAGTCATTTGCTCAACAGAATCTGAACTTTGGCTCCTTTTTGTGTTATTGTTGGTGACCGTTTAGTGGCAACTGCCCAGTCTGGGTAACAAAGTACAAACTTGCATCTTTTACCATTTGTTTTGGTGCCGTTTCAGACAGCCTGAAGGTAAATTACTTATCATTGGGGAAGGTGAACTGAGGAAATTGAACCTTAATTATTTATACAATGTTTATAGCACAGGCTGCCTCCACAGAAAACTTATTAGGTTTAAAGTTGTTATCAGCAGGTACGTGTCTCCTCATGTTCTCAAATGAGACAACTAACAATGCACAGATCTGACCTTAATAAAGCACATACAGGAGTATCATTTCCATGTATATTTAAAGAAGGCCTGTCGACTAGTGATTACACTGCAAACACTGGCTCAAACAATACTTGTGGTGAAATATTAAGAACAAAGGGTCTTAAAATATTCATACATTTTGTTGTTGCATGCAGAGTTGTCCCTTGGCATTCGGGGACCAAGCAGCATTGTGCATTATTTGTATGACAGGACTTTGACTTTAATTTTGAAGTAACTTAATCACTATTAAACATTTAGTTCTATAGGTAAGTCAAGATTAGTGCTAATCAGCAGCAATTACTAGCTGCGGGAGAGGTCTTGTAATCAGCACGTTGATTTTCAAAAGAGGCCAAATCATCTGTGACCAAATTAGCTGCATCTGTCAAAATAAACTGCAAGATTTTTAATATGTCAAGGGGAGCAGTCTGGAAAGTCATGACAAAATGTGTGAAAAGCAAACTGCATCGACAAAGGGACATAGCAGTAACTAACAAAAAAGGACATGATAGATCCGGACCCAATATAAAACACTTTTGTAGCTGTGTGTGCGCTGGGGATTTGATTACGTCAAAAGCCTTTAAAAGCCTTTCTCAATAAGTACTGTAATGTTTTTTTTGCCCTTATATGGATATGTTAATTTGTTCTTACATATCCTCTTTCTATTTGCTTTCTCTTCTGTGCACCTGATGGCTAGCGCTGTTTTGACGTTTTGTCATTTGATTGTCATGTCAAACTATGAACTTTTAAAGTTCATAGTTTGACATTTGAAAAATTATTTGCTTTTTTGCAGAGAATAATATGAGAGGATCAATACCCCTGTCATATCTGTCTTTTAAATATAAGGCATCAGCTTGAAACCAAAAAACTGGAAACAGCTAGCTTGGCACTGACCAAAGTAAAAAATAATAAGTGAGTAGAGGTGCTGGTAGGTGGATTTTTTTAACGTGTTATATCTTGTTTAATCAGGACAAAACACCCAAAGTGTTAAAAATACAAAGTCCTTGTTAGTTGCCTGGCAACCTCACTTCAGGAAGTTAGTGATCCCGGCCAAGAAATAGGCACATAAAACCGCAATTTGTCATTTTGGTTTTTTGTACATGTTAAACAAACAAAATACAACGTGTTAATTAGTGAGCTTTAGAGGTGCTGGTTTTTTGTTTGGATTTTGTTACTTTTGTACAGAGCCAGGCTAGTTGTTTCCCACTGTTTCCAGTCTTTATGCTAAGCTAAGCTAACTGGCTGCTGGCTGTAGCTTCATATTTACCGTACAGACATGAAAGTGGTCAGCCTTCTCATCTAACTCTCAGCAAGAAAGCAAACAAGCATACATCCCAAAATCTTGAACAATTCATTTAACATTATAGTACATTTAGGACATCCATCCTAAAATCCTGAATTTACCACCAAAATGTTGCACTCAAACAGCCAACAAAGTGGTTGCAGTGAATTAATACATTACAATACAAGCTGTGACAATTCGCTTCAACACATCTGGCAAACAACGCTCCAGGTTCATGGTTAATACACTCATATGTCACTACATGTGTAAGTAATGGTAGTAGGGTAGTGATTAACATATCCAAGCTGTTAACAAGATAAAATTATTGATAACTGGCTTCTGTTATTTACACCTTGTGACTCTCTCATTAGTCCAGTTTGTGTGATACCATAGCCGATCACACAAAAGCAAACAACCGCTATCTCTTACTTAATCATGTTATTATTTCTTTCCCTTTACAAATTGACAAGGAAATGACATCCAGATGCAACATTAGTCAGCCCGTGACTGAGGAAATCTTACAAACCTAATTTACAGCTATGAATACCTCCATCTATTCATCTTCATTAATATCTCCATCAGTTCATAAAACATTTCTGTCATGTGAAGTGTCAGCAGCTTCATGACTGATTCGGATCTCTTCTCAACACCTCTGAACAGCCAGCGTGAAAACCTCCGCACCTGCAAACATGATGCATGCATATGTGTCACATCTGCCGTTTGCATTCTGCTGCTAATCCCTCCTAGCAGGAAGGTTATTACCCTGCTTGCCAGTCAAATGCTGCCCAAGAACAGACAAATATGCTTTCTGTGTGGACATGTATTTATGGACATGAAGGGAAGATCAGTCCCCCCGGGAGGAAAGAAGCGCCGTGGGTTTTGCCGTAAACTCCATCCATTTTACAGACACAAACATACAGTACATCTTGCACATGTAACTACTCACTATGGCACACATGCATGAACGACCATCCCCACTGTGATAGCATACAGACAGGTGGTTGACAGTCTCATGCATACAGTAACATGACTCCCACTCCCAGATTATACTCAAAAAAAATCTATTCACATCAAACTGGTTTTCACAAATTCCTTGTTTACTGAA
The DNA here is from genome assembly GCA_002120245.1 of Maccullochella peelii. Lineage (NCBI taxonomy): Eukaryota > Metazoa > Chordata > Actinopteri > Centrarchiformes > Percichthyidae > Maccullochella > Maccullochella peelii. Next base: position 58,972 of record LKNJ01001657.1, read on the forward strand.
ATGAAACAAATACTTATTTGCAGGTGAAATTGAGTGAGCGTGTTGTTTTAAAGGTTTTCTTCTTCAGACGGTGTATCCAATGGTGTCGAGTGAAAGGCAAATCATTTTTAACGCCATACATGCCCACACACAGAAGGCAGTCTGAAATCTGATTTGGGCGGTCAGACTGAGACACATGTCTTTAAATCTGAGTCGAATATCAAATCAATGGTTTAAATCTGATTTGTGAAAGTCAATTTCAGTGTGCTGTCATGTTTTTCAGACTGAAAAGCATGAAATGTCTGAAATGCAACTTGGACTGCCAATCGAGCCTCTGATTGTCCCATTGGCATCGCTCATTACACAGAATATATTCACTACAAGTGAATATGTGCACTCTTAAGTGCTTAAAACCACATTGCATGTGGATGAATGTCCAATCACAGGGTATTCAGAAGGTATTTTACTTATCAGTATTTTTGATTAGGAGACTTGTTCTTATCTTTTCATGTTTAAAACTGTTGAACAAATGTTTTTTGAAGTGTAATTAGATGCACGGAGTTTCTTTGTGTGGAGATTGAATATATTAATTTAGCTGAACGTGTGCATAATGCGCTGAATCTAATAATTTGCATTTTCTCCAGTCACTGTGGTATAATTTCCTTAAATTCACTAAGTATATAGTAATAAACAGGCACAACATTTCAAATAAATCCACTGTTTCATTTTTTCAGTCAGACCCACATCCACGCAGCAGCACAGAGACATCTGTCCTCCCTCATTCGCAGCATTAAGAGAGTATCACATCAAAACACACGCACATAAAAACACACAGCCGGAATCCCAGTGTGAGTAATCTCATCAGAGGAATGTTCAGACTGGTGGCAGTGTGTAGGCAAACCTGCTTGATCCAGAACACAGAGAGCACCAGACAGATAACCAGTGATAAAGTCCCTGGAGCAGACATGAAACACCTCGGATCAAGCCAGATCAATTGATGCACAAGTGTGTCTTTGTGAAAGTGTTGGCATGTGTGTGTGTGTGTGTGAGCACCATCTTTCCTCAAGGACCTTGGTCCATCGTGTTCTCCTGAGGCTGTCAATAGTGCTTAAAATACAATACAATACAACTTGCAGCAGTCGGCGATCCAAGGCCATCCAGGGTTGCCTTATTTAACCTGACAGGCTGCGAGGAGCAGAGCTGGTAGTGCCTGTTAATGTAAAAATCATATCATGTATCTGTCGTGTTTGCAAAGAAGAATATAAGCATGTGAGACAAAGACTTTAACTAAATATGCAACTCTTTATTAGCTTAGCAGCTCTGCAGGAACACGTTACCCAGCCCACAGGTGTCCCAGAACTCTTAGGACATCTGGGACTAGCCTACTGGTTGTCCCGAGAGTTAAAACAAAACACAGTGAAGCAGTATATAAAGTTGCCTTTTTTAATGGTGGTGATGTTTTGTAGGGATACTGGAATAAAGATCAAAAACTGCCAAGCTAAAAACCTGTTCAGATAAAAAAGATGCCTATGCTCACAGTAACTGTAGCATGAGATGTTTTTAGGGATATCCATAATTTGGTCATCAACAATGATTGTGTTTCTATGGTGATGTTACACAACCACCTGATCTCTAATCCTCATAGTGAAGTGAAGAGAACAAAAAGAAAAATATGAAACAGCAGTTTGCAAAGTAAAGGAGTGTTTGTTTGCTGATGGATTATCAGCTTTTGCTGACACATGGTCTGGTTATTATCCAATTTCAAGAAATGAGTGAAGGTGGCAATCGGTAAAAACAACACAATGTACCTCAAATTACAAAACGTTAGCATAATCGAATATTAAATGTATTATATTATAATATTATAATATGAATTTACAATGGATTGGCAGTTAAATTTAATATACTTTTTGGCCCCCCTAAAAGTGTTATCGTTGGCAGTAATGTTAGAGCTTGTCATGAAAAGCTGTGAGCATGATCATTAAGATCATTAATGAGGATCATTATCGCTCTACAATATACTATCTATAGTATAATGGCGATAGTGATGGGAAGCTAGAGCCCTATTAAATGTATTTCTTACACTTAGATACCTCCTTTGTTCACACTTTTTAAATTTCCTTTGAGCAGAGGCCCTCAGATGGGTTCAGGGCCCTTGGAAGACCACCTGATCTGCCCTGATCCAGCATGGGTCAGCTGGCTAATAGCGGTCAGTGTTGCGTAGTCAATTATTTGCTCCCAGAGAGAAAAGGGATTGATCATCAAATGTGTGCAAATGTTTTCCAAATGCAATTACATGTTTCACTGAACAGGATCATTTTCTTTAAAGTACCAAGCAGTGGTACTTGGATTGTGTGCTGTCCTCTGATAGACGTTCCTTCGACAACAAAACAAGATCATGAAAACAATATAAAACCCATCAAAACTGGCTTTCACATCTACCTCCTACTATCAAACATTTACACATTGCTCTGCTTTGATAACTAGTAATCAGAAGCTATTGTGATAGCTGTTGCTATCTGGCACGTGTTAACTGGAATGGATATTCTTAGGCTTTCTTTCAAGAGCACAGGACACCTCCGTAGCCAATTACCAACACGACTGTTAGCTGAGCATTTGTTATGTGGTGAGGAATGTTTCATTGTGAATGTGTGCTCCGTGGAGGTAGGCAGCATTATGAAAGCATGATGTGTTAAAATGAATTAAACATAACAAACAAAATTGTGAGTAACAGAAATGCTTTGTGAAGTGACAACAATTGGGCGACTCTTTCTCTCCCGACCTCCTGTGTTAGGTATCGACGCGTGACTTGAAGGAAAAACGTGAATAAATTAGTGGAAAATCATAATGAAGGCAAATACTTGTGATGATGTTCTGGAGGCTCATGGTGGCCCAACACCTTACAATTTAGATATTTTATGTTCCTTTAATTTGTCACCCGTCTGTAGGTATTTTCAATGCTGCTGCAGGTTTCATATTCTTGGATTTAAATCTTTTGCCCTTGAGATTCATTATTCCTTATTTTTCTCATTGTCAACAAATTCCATAAAACCACAAAAACCAATGGGGTGTTAGTCCGTCTCTTAATACTTTCCTACACCGTCTGTGGTACTCAGCCTCAAGTCTATTTATATTCAGCCTTTCTGAGTGATAAAAGGTTGACAACTAAACAACATTTATTCTGATAACAGAATAAGCCTTCATAGTGCAAAATCTGATTAATAAAATGAAAATCCCAATATTTGTTCCCACTGAAGACATGAATCTTTACAAATATACTGTATAATTAGATTTTTTTAAAGGGTAAATCATTTTATAAAACTGCTGAGTACTGTAGTTTTTAGCAAATGTTACTCAAACAGGACTGAATAGTACATTTGTTGGGGCCTATTTTCAACAGCAGCTTAATGTACGTTTGGTGTTCGAGTCTAGTGAGTATTTACAGCAGCAGGACGATGTATGTGAGATGAACTCAAAATAAAGTCCAGTGGCCGTGTTCATGGTAATGAAGGACCGTGCTACCCAGTACAGTGTGGGCTCAGTGATGTATTTCTAATAGTTTTTGGACAACAATGGAGGTCTGTGGCTGTGGTTCCCAACCTTTTTATTTAAAACTTGTGACCGTTTAAAACGAAGTGATGTGCACTTGTGACCCCTCATCACCTACTGCATATGTCTTCCACTCGTGACCAGTTCAAACAAAGACTTTTTTTATTTCTTTTGTTCCTGAAGAAGTCAAATTATCCAGTAATTTACAAGAAACAATTAAAACTTTTTAAAAAGTATGAAAAAAATAACCAAAACTTTGTCTAGCAGAAATATTTTTTTCTTCTTTACTCTCTTTTTAATCACCTCATGACCCCTTAAATTTATTTTGTGACTCCTTGATGGGGTCTAAGCTCCCAGGTTGCTGCAAGGGGAATAAACTATGTCAGGTTTTGGGTACACAGGCAATGCTTGGTTTTGGATTTGTTGACAACAAGAAAAATATAAATTACTACCAACCATGTTCTTTAAGGACAAAACTGAAAACTGATTGTCTGGCTGATTTATTTTCTCCCACAAAAACTGCACAACAACAAACCACAACATTTTAACAACTGAAAATGTCTCACATATATATTATTAAGCCTTTTTTTAAAATTCAGACTTGCATATGTAGCCAGTTTGGATTCGCAGTCCTCCCTGAGCATGAACACAGGGATGTCATCCAGCTCTGTCCTTTCACCACAGACTCACTAAATGGCTCATTTAGCCCCCGGTGGCCAACTTTAAAACTGCGAGCTGGCACTCCACTGATTCCAGTATTACCATTATCAACAGGGAGTAAAGAGGCTCTACTGTGTCAACTGTAATCGCAGGAGTCACGACAAGTCATTATACTAGAAAACACCTAACTGCCCTCTGTTAATAAAACCCCCTTTAATTACAAAATAAAAGGCACTCAGAGAAAGTGACTTCATCCACAACAGGATCTGCAGGATTACATTTGTTCTGAACATCAGACAGCACTATTAGATATTCTTTTGAAGCACTGATGAATAAAAGCTGGAGACTCCAATCATAACAATCTGCTAAGAGTTAGTAATATGCAAACAGTTCAAGGTTAAGGCAGGAATAATACAGCCTGGACAGATAAAGCAAACATGCAGTAGCTCCTCTTGGTGAATAATTCATGAAGGAATTATCCGGTTATTAATGCAAGGTCTGTGATTTTCTAGTCTGTTTTAAACATTACACTGTTTGCTTTTAAGCTCTCCATTTGGCTTTTCACCACAAATTAGGCATACAAAGTCCAAATCTCTACCGAAACATAAAAAATAAACTTCATCAGTAAGTCCAGAGAGCAAGAGCTGGATGGACAGGAAGAGGAGAAATACATGTCAAGGTTTTCCCAACATATTCAGTCCCTGAGAGCTACCGAGCCTCTGTCAACAACACTCTTCAAACTTTTCCGAAACGTATTCTCCACCGGAGGAAGCAAACACAAGTATCGGGTAACGTATTCTTCCTGACTTCCGACAGCTTTGTTTCCATGGCAACTAATCCGCAGGCTGTAGCAGTAAAGAAGTACCTTGTGAACTTCTCAATGAGAACAAATCACTGTGGACTATGGAGTGGCAGACTGTGAATGTTAATTATATTACACAGACCTCGATAGGAACACAATAAATAAGAGCAAAATTGGGCATTTTGTATCTGTGGTTGTTTTGTGTCTCTTTGTGGTCATTTGGTTGACAACAAGAAACATTAACAATCACTTCAAACAGATGCCCTGACCCGGGGGCCAAAGTGTTCAGGGGGTCCCTTTGTATTATGTGCCCAGTAGGCCCACTCAGTAACCCATCCATGTCTATATGATGATAAACAAAGCTTGTATGTGTGTGAGTGTAGGTTTGGCCAGGATGGAGCAGACCTCCAAAGGGCACAGTAATCAAGGCAACAAAGGCCTCTAAGTGAGGGTTAATTACAGTTCTGGGGAAATTATTGCTAACAGGGGCTAATGACGCGTGACATTAGCCCCTGTGATATAATTAGAAGAATCATCCTAAAATGGCTTGAAAACAAGATCTTCTCTTAATTAGTGTTCTCAATGTGACAATGCTTTTAAAAAAGAAGATATTGTCCCAGGGACAACAAATGGAAATTAGCTAGTAGGTAAATCTGGTACAAAGCATCCTTTCTCTTTTTTGAGATTAATGTATTGTGTACATAGACCCTGATAAATGTAATAATAATAATAATAATATGGCAAATCAAGAAAATCCTATAATACTACTGACGATAAAAAGGGTGGGATTGCCAACGGTAGTTACAACAGTGATAACAATAAAAAGCTAAAAAGATGCCAGGCGCAACACTCTCAGGGGTTTTTCACAATCAGGATTTTCTTACTAATCAGGGCAATATAAAGCTGTCTGAAGATAAAACGTCATCTGACATAGACTGAATCAGAATTCTTTTTGTTTGTGATCTGCAGACACTAACCCATAAATGTTGAAGTGCGTTATTTTTAGTTCATTCATAGTTGTTTACAAATTAATTCAAAATGAATAGCTGAAATGTTTTGAGGCAATAATTATTCAAAGCCTTGCAGCGACACTTCAAATCAAGTTTTGTTGCATCCAATTTGCCCTAAATGTCTTTTAGATTCTCTGCAACTTGAATTAGCTTGTCAACTTGTGTTCACTTCAAATGGCTGGACGTGGTTTAAAATAAAACACAGCACACATGGTCGAATGGATGACAGCACAATAAAGTGCAACGACACGGCAGAGCAGTGAAAATCTCACATATGGTCCAAGGAAGCCATAAGATTCAGAGAGAACGGAAGATGAGAAATAAAAGTTTAAAAGAGCATAGCAGGTGGCATCATTAGGAAACAGAAAGCTACAACTACACAGCTTCTTCTTAGTGCAAGTCTTCCAAACAAATAGAAAAAAAGGCCCTGCATAGGTCAGGCAACAGATCAAGAATAGAACACAAGTACAGAGTTCCTTTGATGTGTTATAAAGTCTTTACAAAAGGACAACACACATTTTATTTCTCAAATATGGGCTGCGGCCATGAAGTAACAGCTGGGAAAAGAGCCACATGACAGCAGCCCGGAGACGGCTAAATAGCAGATGTAATATCACTCCTGTTTGTGTGTTTTGTAATACACATTCATTACTCTTCTCTCAGTCTGTGACATTACATAACTGAAAGCTCAAATGACTCCAAACAGCATCCTTTAGACTTTAGAAAGTCCTTAACGTTTTCCTTGACATTAATTATGCAAATCATTTTGCAAGTAAAAGTCTTGCACCCAAAATGTTACTTACTAAGAAAAAGTTCTAACTCAATCAAAAAAAAATCAATTTAAACCTGCAATCTTTTTTTTTTTGCATGATTTTTGTGGCCACTTGGAAGCAGCAGGAACAAGCTGTGAGCACAACACTGACATATTATTACCTTTTAAGTTGATGTGGCGAGCTTGTTAGCAAACAGCTGCCTATTTACACATCCAGCAGACACGGAGCAACCTTAGCATTCATTTTTCATTCATTGTCATGTTTCTGGCCACCTGATGAATGCAAGTCCAATATTCACTGTCCTTCTAGCTCTGCTTTGGTCTGCCACAGCTTCTGAGGGAAATATATGTCTCTTTTGCTGCTAAATGCGCCACTATGTCCACCAGCTAGTCTCTAACTGTGTCTGTCTACCATAGACTGAACCAAAACAGTACAGTTGGGGGCAGTAAAACCAAAAGAATGAGCTAAAAATGATTAACATCCCATTGTGAATATAAAACTACTGATTGGAGCAGCTTTAAAGAGCAATTAAACACCAGCTCAACATCTATATTTTGCTGACCTCCAGATGTGTCCGTATACCGTGACATCAGTGTTGGGAGTGTTTACAGATATTAAGTTAAGTGAAGCTCTTCTTCTCTCTTTTTTTCTGCAGGGCATTAATGTCAAACTGGTAATGTCATTTCTTTGAATATATGTCTCACGATGCTGATAGAAAAAAAAAACACAATAGAGTTTCATAAAACAGATAATACATTTCGGGCCGTGTTTGCCTGATTGACAAGAGTCTCACTCAATCATGCATATCTCCAGTAACTGTCACAGCAGCAGTAAACAGTAGACAAACTGACACTTTAAAATGTCCCCTCAGACACCTTGGTGACAAAGCCTATGATAGACGGGAGTGCCAATTTACTTTCCAACAGACAATTTGGCAGATATCTCTTATCCAGGGCAGCATGAAATTGTTCTAATCAGTAGCCTATTCGTATTACGACAACTACATCAGATAAAGAGAAGACATATATTTGACAGCAAACTTTTATGATGTAATAAGAAGCTACAACTGAATGTGTAGGACAGCTTTCCATTTAAAAAGTGAATGAGAATTGGTCATAATACAAAACAGAGTAACTTCAGTGCTTGAGTGGCTGAGCCAAATGAAAAAAAACTTGAATGAATCTCATTCAAAGTCTCTGCAGATAGCTGTTCACAGAGGATCCCCACTGAGCTGGAGAAAAAGTGCACAGTTAAAAAAAAAATACAGACGGGACAAGCAAACAAAGACACATTCAAGAAGAGCAGAAACCATAATTTCAGCCACAAATTTACTCTATTTAAATGTGTTAGAAAAAAAACACTGGGAAAAACAAAAAAACTTAAAGCTGTGTTCAACTTTTCATTATAAGGTATTCTGTGTTGATTGTCGACAACAAATCCCAATTTACTTTGTATTCAGTGTGGCACACTTCAGGACGTCATGGGGTTTGGGAAGTTTCTGAATCCATTGTACTTCAAATCTAGTAGACAGATGCTCTCCATTTTAAAGTCATGAAAATTGATTTTCCCTCTGAGGCTATAGCATGATCCGCGTCCAGGGAACCAACCTCTATAAAGTTAGACTAAATCTATTAAGATCAGCAAAGACTGCAAATGAGAGTCAGGCTCTCACTTTGAGTTGGTTCATTCAGTATAAGCTGCTCAGACAGAACTTTGTGAAAATGTAATCATGTCAAGAAACAGAGCACACATGCAGTGAAAGCTTTGTGAGAAATTTGAGGAAAGTAAAGTAAAAATAATTTTGACCATACAAACAGAAATGTACAGGAAATACTTTGACTTTGTGGGATGTCCGCATGTTTAAAGAATTCCCCATACAATGCAAAATTACATGTTATGTAAAGATTAGTCTGCAGTCGCACCACCAAGAAAGCTAAAAAGAACCCGCCGTATACACAATGTAAATGCTTGCTGCTATTTTTATCACCAACAAAGAAAAATAAGGAGTCTAAACAAATTAACTAGAATATATAGCTGGGTTTGTCAGCCAGGAGGAGTAAATTATGGTGGACAGAGTGAGATATGGGTGTGAGGAGGGGAGGAAACATCAACAAATGTAGTGAGGGGAGGGAAAAAAAACACTGCCTTTTTTTCTGTGTTAAACTGGGCGTGAGACTGGGAGTCAGCAGCAGTGAAAGACTGTGGTTATGGCTTGTGGTTTTCACTCGGCACTAACTTCTCAGCAGGGCTCTCAACAAGGACGAACAGAGGGGACAAAATAGACCCTTCAAAATGTAAGAGGCCATGCTGGTGCTTCACATCCTCGGAGCACAGGCGGAAAAAAATCAAACAACCACCAGGTGTGACATCAAGTACGTGCAGTTAAGCGCACATTATTGTCACAGTCACTATGGATGTCAAACACACTCTGTGTTTATTTCCCTTTGTGATTGTTAATGGCGGCCTTAAACAAATCTGTTCCCTACATGACCCATATGGAAAACGTACATGTCACATATAGGATATGTTTAGATTTCCATATAAGGTGATTTTGGGGGCCCTATGCAAAATGTTGTTTGGGGGCCCCTATTTCATGAAATATATACAGACTGGTCATTTTAATTTCTGCCCCCGCCAGAATCACCCCCAAAACTCTGCACACACGTCATTCTGCAAAGTGAAGCTCAAACAGTCAAGGAACAATAAGCAAAACGTATTTTTGAGTGGAGGGGACGCCATATTGGATTGCTAACAGCGTATAATATACTGCACCATCAACTTTGTTTTAAGGCTCCTGCTTTCTTTGCATCCATGCAGGTATAAATAAGGACATTAATCATTTTTTCAAGAGATGTGTCTGGAAATGATTAAATACTATACATGTAAGGCTACTGGTGGGTCAGTTTTTAAAAACAAACCCAGCAAAAATGCATGTAGGACTCATGACTATTATTACTTACTAATATTATTAAAATCCTGGCTACAGCCCTGGGCGGCAGTATTCAATCGAAATGCATTTTGAGTGTGAACATATACTTTGGACATAATTGCTAACATACTTATGTTTTTACTGTTTCCTGCTGCAGTTTGCTAGTTTGGCCCAGCAGAACCATTAAAGTTTAATCTCCCTGTATCTTATCTAATACTGTGCCTGTTGGCCCAATAATTAATTCATATTGGCCTTATCATAGTTTGTAGTAGCTTGGATCTGCTGTGGGTATACCTATAATTAATAGTCTGCTGTGTTGCATCTCTCTAAGGTTTATCATACTGTAGGATAACTATATCTTTTTTTCTTTGTTTCACATTGTGTTTTTGCACTACCTGTCACTGTGCATGAACAAAATCTAAAACTGGACATCCATCCTGATTTCCCTTATGATACTACATATTTTTCATTCCAATGCTCATGCAATTCCTTCTAGTAGGGCAGGTGGTAAAGATCAGAAAAAGAGACAAAAGAAATACCTTGCATATGTTGCCTATATTCAACATAACATATAGTCATACGCTTGTCAGCCTTTTCTTCTTCTGGCGGGACTGAAGAAAGGCGAGAACATGAGGCTAAAAACTGCAGGCATAAAGTATACTGAGGGAACAAAGTGAGAGAGGACCGGCTGAAACCTGGCACAAAATAAAACGTACAGAAGGAACTCAGAACTGGGGGAAAATTGGGTGAGTGAATTTAGAGCAGGGCAGTGCACGTGTACACACACACACACACACACCTGCAGGCGGCAGTACAATGCAGCCTTGTTACATCCACCTTCAGTAGAGCCAGTGTTCAGGGCAATTATCCAGAGAGTTGCCACACCTAGAGAAGCCAAGAAGTCGGCCACAGAGCTATAGTTGGACAACCAACACCAGCTGTGGCGATTAAAGAAAACACTCGACACCTCCTCCTCTCCCAAACATATTTTCACTGCTTCCATCCATGCCTTATGCGCCGTAAAGCTGCAAGAAGGAAAAACACTGAGTCAGATTGAAAACCCTGTGTATCGGCAGCAGCTTTGGTCTTGGCCAGTGTCTGCAGGCTAAATGTAAACAGTGGGCAGCTGCCAACTGTCCACAGCCATCAGTTCATCAGCCCAGCCATGCTGGAGCAGATGAAATGTGGGAGGACATGGGAGAAGGAAGCTGCCTCCTTCTCTTTACTGTCTCTGTGCACATCCTGGAATGTGTCAAGGCAGTCTGACTGTCACTGTCAGCTGACAAGTGCAGGAGATCTCATGAGCAGCAGTCATTAGCTTATATATAGAACATGAGTTGTAAGTAAGATATGTGCCCTTAAATAGTTTTATACTGTTTGATTCGCCAATCTTTGATGTTATTCAGTGATGTAGTGTACTTCTATGAAGTTTCCCCGTCTACCTACATTTTTTTACCACATTTCCCAAGCTGCAGCAAACAATTACTTCCATTACTGATAAATCTATTGATTGATATTGATTATCAATTCATCTCTGAGTTAGAAAATATAAAAAAAATAATGAGAAATGTCCATTACAAGTAGGGATAATCCCATCCAACAGTCAAAAATCACAAACATGTTCAATTAATTATGAGGAAAAAATGGAAAAACACAGGAACTCATATTTAATTTCTTTCGTGTTTTACTTTATAAATTACTTAAATGGTTCATTGATTATCAGAGTTGATCGATAAATCAAGTTATTGTTTCATTACCCTAGTCTGATAATCAGACTAGTGACATTTTGTTTTACGCCCTTATTTGAATATATTAGTAAGTACATATTAAGTTAAAATTAAAACAAAAAAATGAAATTAACTGTTTATATTACTTTAATACACCCAACACCAGTTTATTAGGTACACTTAGCTTTTGTACTTTGTGCTGCTGTTGAATTGTACTGTGTTATATTCTGTGTTTCTAATATTCTGTCCACCACATTTATAACAACGAGGACACACTAAATAATAAAAAGAAAAGCTCTTAGTATCTCGCAATACAGCACCACAAACTACATCCTCCAAACAGTTTCGACAAACACTGAAATTTACAACCTTCATGAAAGTAGGATTTATTGCAGGGCTGCTGTATTAGACTGCTATTGTCTTAGCAATAAACTGGCAACTGAGGGTATATTATAATATTATTTATTTATTATTATAATATTATTTATGTAGGCAGCAGTTTAGAGGTCTTGAATATGGCTAGCACTACCCAGCAACTCCTAAAGGAAGGGTGTAAACTTTTAGTATTCACATGTGTTGAGTGGAAGCTGCAGCAGATTCGTACAGAGTTTTTTCTAGCTGAGAAAAAGCCCGAATGGTGCTTCTTATTCAAATGTCTTCAAATGTATCTGCATTGCATTCTGGTCTATTGTGGTATCTGTCAGTGCACTTGAAATGGCATCTCTCACTCTTTGATGATACATTTCTCCACGTAAGACTGCACAACACAAAATGTAGTGTCTATAAAAAAAATCTTTCTCTTTGATTCTGAGGCATGGATGCCCAAAACCGTTTAGTTGTTTTAGAGTTGATGTTTTTGGACAGCTGAGTTGGGGGTTTTATTCGGCTTTCAAATCCCACTGATGCAACAATAACACAATAACATGGGCCTGGGAACATGTCCTCTTTAAACAGTTTCTAGGATATATTTTGCTTTACTACAGCCTTACTGCTTTTATTACAATTGCAATTAATATTTAATGTGCCACATGTAATATGGAGCAGCTTCATCCGGGAGAATTTAAGACCTCTGCTAACCTAACATAAGGGCACATTGTATGGCAGTGAATTCCTCCGCACTTTGCTAGCCAGCCATGGCTTTGAGAAGTCAGTGAGGCCTTAAGTTCCTGTAACCCCTCCAGAAAAAAAAAAAAAAAGAAAAACTGATGGGAGGGAATAGCTTGAGGAATGGTTGGTATTCTGAAATGTTGTTCTTCTCCACAAGTTTATTTCTGTCTTTCATCAAGGTCCAGGGGAACATTCCTCCATCAATCAGAGAGCCTCATTCTCCACATCACCACATTTCCACAATCACAACATACTGATAAAACAACTGATCGTATGGACAGCAACCCACAAGCGAAAGAAACAAACAGGGCAGCATTAAAGAGTGGTTTTATGAGCAAATCATACTTCTGGTGAACAGTGAGCTCAAGTATGATTAATGTAATCCCACCCTTAAGTAAACCAAGTGCAACATTCATTATCCAATTCGCACAAGATAAATGGAACCAGGATATAGTTTATCCCATCTAATTAGACAAACTCAGCCCACAACAGCTCCTTATTTATCACAGTGAAATCTCTTAAACAAGGTCACTGACATCTGTGTTGGAGCTAGAATATAGGAATAAAGAGAAAAAGTAAGAAGAGAAGAGGAGAAAGTCAGAAATAAGAGCAGGTTAGTTGATACATCTCATTTGAATAAGAGAAATGTTAAAAAAAACGACTTACCACTCACTTATCTCACACTGTACACTCTCTCCCGGTTGTCCCTTTTCTGCCCTCAGTGTATGACAAAACTTCCCAAGTTGTTCCCTTTCCACAGTCTCTCTCTCTCTCTCTCTCTCTCTCCCTCTCTCGCTCTCTCTCATTAGGGCACATGTGACCGTCCCTTGCCGGACAAACAGCAAAATGGCAACATCTAGCGGTAAGCAAAGCTATAGCACTTAAAAGCAATAATGACCCTTTGTAGAGCAGTTGGCTCACTGACCATTTTCAAAAGTAATTTATAGGCTAATTTGCTCTGACTCAGTCGGGCGATTTAAAGCAGCATCTGATGAATACAAATAGATATAGATATACAAATAGTTTTGGTCATCCCAAAACACTTTGTGGGGTTTATAAGCAAAGTTCTTTTTCATTAAAGTAACCAAAAGTAATATTTTCATCATATACTTGTGACAAATTATTTTCACAGCTCATCATATTAAAAAGGTATTTGAATATGCCTTTGTCAGTAAGATTAATTTCATCATTCAATTATTACAAATCGAATAGGACTGTGACGTGGCCTGTGGCTTGTGATAATGTTATTTGAACATATTCCTGAGTTTGGACTGAGAGGCAGCCATCTCCTCTTGGAACTGGTTTGTGAACATTTTTTATTTTTTACTTTGTCACTGTTTTTTAGATATATATTTGTAAGTGTACTGTCAAAAACTTGTTTTCTTTACTTTTTCATACAGTTTGTTGTATTTAAGGATACAGTCCAAAAGGTGAGGTCACTCGAGACCACAAGAGCAAACGTTCTTGTTTCTTGTAGAAAGAAGAACACTAAGCTCTACAGTCATGGTAGCAACTGTAGTTAGTCAAAGCGGTGCTAACACGCTAACAATGTCAATGCCAACATGCTGATGTTAAGCAGCTATAATGTTTATCATGTTCACCATCGTAGTTTGACCTGATGATGACACCAGATGAAAAGTTAAAGGATCACAAAAGTTAAAATTCATCCTGATGGGAACGTAAATGTCTGTACCAAATTTCATGACAATCCATCCAATGGCTCAAAAGCACAAATGTGAACCACATGGTGGCGCTAGAGGAAAAGTCAGAGGATCATCATCAGGGAACCGTGAATGTATTTTGTGCTAAACTGTCTAGTAGATGTTGAGATATTTCACAGGATGTTTCGCAGGTCAAAGTGAAAACTTTGACCTGCTGGTGGCGCTAGAGGAAAAGTCAGGGATCACCAAAGTCAGTAGGATTAAATCTCTGGGGACCATGAATGTCTGCACCAAATTTTCACGGCAATCCATCCAACAGTTGTTGAGATATTTCAGTCTGAACCAAAGTGGTAAACCAACCGACCAGCAGACATCCATAAAGCCATGCTGCTAGTGTGGCAAAAAATATTTGACTGTTTTTACTGTTTAAACAAAGATAGAGGTGAGTAAATGAGGGATGGTTTCCTCTCTTGCTCACTAGCACAGGACACAAGCCGGGTGCTTGTGGGTTTCATAGTGCCCTAGACTGAAATAAATAGCATATTTTGGTTCCAGATATTGGCTAACAGACATACGTTTTGTTTTTGTCAACAAGTCAACAACTTTTACTGTATATCTCAAAACCAGGTCCATACTGTGCTTGCTATTATAAATATTGGTGGGATAAAATTAGATATTTTAAGGCTTGCATGACAAGGAGATATTGAGAATCAGAAACAACTTTATTGGCCAAACTTAAAGCTATTATATACACGCAAGAGCTGGACAACAAACTATATACAGGTCAGATTGTTACTACACTGCATGTACAAGGTTGTGGTGTACACATAGTGCAAGAGGGCTGGAATAAATACTGAATGGATAATAAGTTACTCTATTTACAAAAGTGGGTTAATTTTGCTATGGTCCATATCATATTAAGCAAATACAATAATACCCAATAAGGCAAACTCATTTTTATTCACGCTTTTATTCAGCAGAGGTTTATTTTGCTTAACAAAGGTAACAGAAATGTAGAATTCAGCAGCTGGGGCTGGCAGGGAAAACATACTACAAGAGCAACTGAAATAGTGATGAACTATACAGAAACACATCAAACCAACATTACACAAGGCGCTGCCAGGGGAGAGGGAGCCTCCAAACTACCGGGATGGGGCAGGCCTTATATAACCTGGAGACAGGGGCCAGCTGCCTCCAGTTCCCTGATGGCCTCCAGCTCCAACCAACCAGGAAGCTGCAACCCTGAAACACAACACACACACAAGCCCTGACAGAGGCCCTGGGGCCGTCACAGTGTGTATATATTGAGAGTCACAGTATGTATAGTCTGCTAAGACTTACATGTGACAATGAAAGGATATTATGGGCAGGTTATTGCACAATACTTATATTACACTGTAATATATATGATATGTATGTACAATAAGATTATTCTGTATTGCAGCTATTTCACATGGCTGATTTGGGATCATTCATGTTCCCAGGGTCCTATGTTCCCCAGCTCTATATTGCACATAATGGAAACCTGGAAAAGATCCCCAGCTCTGTATTTGCTTAATATGATATGGGCTATTGTGGGAACTTGTCGAAGGGGTTTTATAATAGGTCTACACTTGAAGGAACTTATCAAATGGTTGGAGTCATTGTAAGGCATGCAGCAATAAAACATTCTGGGTAGTTTTGTGGATCAAACCCAACCCAAACAAGAGTTAAACATGTTAAAAATTAAAATTTTATCCACAGAACCACCCAGACTCTTTAATATTCTCTGCCAGGTCAGAATTGACCCAAAACAGCTTTTTTTTATTTTTATAAAATGATAACCATTGGTTTTGCTGTGTTTATATACTGTAGCTGTTTTGAAGCCTAGTTCCAATAAAAACACTGGATAATATATAGGACATAGGACCTTGGGAACATAGATCCGTTCCCAGCTGATTGAACTGTTTATGAGTGTGATGGTGAGTGGAGGAAAACTGTTCTTATGTCTGTCATATACAATATTCTACACAGTGCTAAAAGAGAAGAGAAATCAGTAAGTGGGATTTCCAAAGTACTGTTTATTTGTTAAGTCCTCGTAAGTGCCGCAAACAATGTCATAGATGTAAAACACAAAACCAAGAAAAAGCATAGGCCTACAGCCTTAACATAACAAACCTGACATTGTGGCAAAATAAACAAGAGCTGCCAAAACCTTCTTGACAAACAGAGAAGAGATCACACAGTTAGTGTAGCTTAACTGCACTGGTGTTGGCTCTTGTTTATTTTTGCCTGTGGCATGAAAATTGTTGAAGGAAGGTTTTCACACATGGAAAAAAATGAAGCTTCTTTTGAAATGATCAGTGCCTTCCATCTATCCTTTATGTTTTAAGACCTGCTTGGTGTGGACTCTTGTCTGGCACAGTGTCAACTGTGAGACATTGTTAAATATTTATATGTCAGCAAAGCAGAACTACAAGGTTGGTAATGGAGTAAGTGGCAATATCATTACCCTGCTAAAGCCTGCGGGCTGAAGTATTGCCTTTGAATTCAGGCACAGCAAGGCAATCACACCAAGTGGAATGGTTTTTTAAATTTAATTGCTCCCATATTATTACAAATAAGAGTAATGTTCAGGTAGCCATTACTGCAGGGCAAGAAGATATATCAGGAACAGGTGCCTCAGAACAGTTACTGAGAAAATCAAGCAATCAAAATCACATAATGGCACATGGTAAAAATGCTGAGCAGACTCTTAATTGTGTAATTAAATATTCCACATATTACACATTTCATGTAATGTTCTGTAATTAACAGAGTAATCATCAGGGCTCACAAAACATGACTGAACCAAACCTCAGCAACTGTTCCACCAGTTCTTTGATATAATAGACATAAGGTTCAGAATTACCCAGGGCCATAGCTATCATTTAGGACACCAAGGAAATGTCAGCACAGTTCCTGGGAATTTAGGCTTTAATGACCTCAGGAGATGTTTAGATTCTACAATCACACACAAATTGCAATGCTTTAGAGTCAATATGCTTACATTTGACAGTTTTAGGTCAAAAAATGAAATAGTATAAAGGGATTTTAGTATTTCTCCACTAGAATAATATTTCTGGCATTGTGGAGAGTGTGCAGCATTCTGCCTTAATGAGAGTAGACTGACTTCACAAAGCCAACATGATCACATCTCTGCACCTGAACAGATGGTGTCAGCAGATAAAAAGAGAGAAAAAACAACAGAACAACAACAAGGTTAAAATGTTACCTCCTACTGAGATTGCTGTAAGATTTTCTCTTTTTTTCTCACAGTGAATAAAACATCTTTGCCTTGTCTGTCATTTGCAATACATTTTATTTGTCATATTTGTTTATTTGAGAAGGAAATTCCTTGTCATTACAGTACATCAATAGCTCTTAAACTCAAAAATGCTTTCAAACTAGGTTGCTAATATTAGCTCATTAGCCATTATTAAGTCTTTCTGAAAGGAATGTTATACGACTCAGTGCCTGTTACTTAGTAAATTAATTATCACAAGTAGCTAAGTCAAAAGAATGAGGTCGTATCTAATAGTTCTTATTTAGGAGATATATTTGAGATATGTAATATAGTTATGACATACAAAACTACATCATGGATCCAACTTTGTAAATCATAGCCTGATTTGTCATTTGTCAAAAGTTTTATTTATAACTCAACTTTATTTGTATACCACATTTCACACAATACAGTTGATCCAAAGTGCTTTAAAGAAACAGAAAAGGAGAAAGCAACAGCAGGTTAGGCACATTTAAAGAATAGAAAGTGATTATATTTCATGATTAAATGCCAGTTACTTAGTATATCTATTATGACATGTAGCTAAATCAAAACTATTAGTATCAGTGGTGGAATTTAATTAAGTAAATTTACTCAAGTTACATTTACTCACAATTCATTTATGCTCCATTACATTTCAGAGGGAAATATTGTATCTCACCACATTTATTTCACACCTGGAGTGACTACTTACTTTTCAGATGAAGACTTTAAATGTAGAAATGTGTGTAGAAATACTCATTATGCAGAATGGCCCACTTCACAAGAATGAAGATATTATATTATTGCATTACAATTATTGTTGCATTAATGTGTACATCACTTTAATATTGCAGCAGGTAAATGTGGGGTTAATTTTAATTTAATTATATAGTCTTCTTACAGTACACCTTATATTACTTTCTATACTGCTGGGTAGCTTGTGAATTTCCCTCTTGGGATCAGTAAGCAACTAGTAACTAAACTTATCAAATAAATGTAAAAAGTACAATATTTCCCTCTGAACTGTAGTGAGGTAGAAGCAGTAAAGTAGTAGAAAATGGAAATACGCAAGTAAAGTGCAAGTACCTCAAAATTGTAGTAAAGTACAGTTATTTTAGTAAATGTACTTAGTTACTTTCCTCCTATTAAGTACATTTAGCTGCTAGTACTTGCTTTTAGTTAGGTAACATTTTGAATGCAGGACTTTTACTTGTAATGTAGTACTTTTATACTGTTATTATTAGCCTACTTAGTAAGTAAACTATCTCAGTACTTCTTCCACCACTGGATACCTCATACTTATGACTTATATGAGACATAGTTATATGAGATATGGTATATAATTATGATTTACAAAGCTAAATCATAGTCTAATCTGTCATACGTGATCAATTTGATTTGTAAGAGTCATATTTTTGACTGTTCCTCGTTCTTCCTTTTTCTGCTCGAGCTTCCTCCATGCCTCTTTTGCACGGAGCGCGTTCCCGGTGACTCCTTCCCTGTTGTGCTGCGCGCTCCCGTGTCTCTGTCAGTCCGCCTGCTCTCACGTGTTTTCTGTGTATAAAAGGGTCCCAGTCTCGGCTCATCATGTCCTCTGTGTCACCAGACAAACGGCGAAAAATGGAGACAGCACTGAACCAGCTGAAGAAACACACTGTGGTGGTGGCAGACACCGGAGATTTTAACGGTAAAAAAACCCTACTTTTCACACATGCTAATGCTAGCTGGTTAGCATGCTAACTAACTGACCATATTTGACGTGAATGACCGCCGTGTCGGTATCACGCAGTTAGTGTAAGTGGGGGCGACCAGCAAATGTTAGCATCAATATGCATTTCATTTAAACCGACCGGCTAATGTTAGCTCGCTGGCATTCAGGCTAACCAGCTCTCAGGAGGTTTTGCGCTATTTTACTTGGTAACTACTAAAGTTGACAATCTGATAATCCAACAACTTGTTATAAACGTTACCTAACTTGGTAATAGTAGCTATTTTTCGTTAGCTGCACTAGCAAACTATGCTAGCTAACTTTTCATGACGACTTTTCTTATTCAGTTGAGAATGCCATGCATTGTGTTTACATTAGCCTCTCATCACCCTCACACATGACATTACTTGAAACTTTCTAAATTACAGCTTGCGCTTATTAAACGTATGTATGTGGTGAACATACAGTTGATGTGGTGGCCAAACTAAGTTGTAGACCGCTGTGCACCATGAGTTAACAGGAAACAAGATGTAAAATTAGCTTTTTCTTTCTCCTTTGTCTCTTTCATGGCACAGAGGAAAAGGTCATGTTTCTCAATGGGTCAGAATGAGGAACTGCGTGCCAGTAATACGGTCACATTGTGATGCAAACCAGATAGTTCCTCACACAGGGCTTGCAGACTCAGGATGACATGACAGAACTGGCTTATGACTCCTGCAGCCAGGTGTGACGCTGGAAAACAGATAATGTTACTCAAATTACACAGCAGGATCAGAGTACTTTTTTGTTAGTGTGTTAGTATCTCTTTTGCTAAATTGCACACTTGATTTACTGTAATTTAGACAAACGAATGAGTCTGTGTTGGGACAGGCATACAGGGAATGGACACAACAATAACATGAACAGCTGTATAATTTAGTACAGCCCAATATGATCAACAGAAAAATGCATAGCAACAATTTTGTCTCAAAATCGAGTATTTGCTGTTTTTCTGAGGTTTGCATAATTTTAAGTTGAATATCTGTTCTGACAAAACTTAATAATCAATCAAACATAATTTGCACCTTTCATACTGGTTAGTGCAACTCAAAGTTCTTTACAGGTGAGTGACAAGTAAATAATAAAGTACAAATGTAAGCAGTAAAATAACTGGAGTCGAATGCACACAAAACAATTTAAAGACGTCACCTCGGACTTTGAGAAACTGACCTTTTTTTTTAACATTTTATAGACTAAAAAAAACAACCAATAATGACAAGAACAATTTGTTGCTGCTTGTCTAATCCAATTACACACTTGTACCTGAGCACGATGACTGCAACTTTTCTGTAAGAGGCAAATACTTTTTCACATAACAATGTCATACATCAGCAGTGTCTGTCACACAATGCTGTCTATCAATCTAACAATGCTATCAAAACATCTCACCCTTAGTGAATACCTCTGCCAGAACTGGCATTGGAAAAAAACCAAATCATTTAGTGATGGCGATAATAAGAGTGCTTACTGAAGAGTTACACAGCCATCAGCTTATTTTTTTTATTTTATTTTTTTGAAGGCTCTGTTTTAAAAATGCACACGCATGTCTGGGTTATGTAATCAATTTTTCCATCGGTGTTTCATGAATGTTGTAAGGTCTCTCCGGTTTCACTGGGTGCAAGTTTAGACATATTAAAATCAATTCTATTTCACATCAGCAATGCAAGAATGTGGTCAAACATGGTGTAACACCACACTCTTGCTTCACATATGTAAGTGGGGGGAAATTAAGGTTCTCAGGAATGACTTGAAAGTAAATGGAGACTGCTACTTGGTAACTAATTAGCCTGCATTGGCAGTAATCTGATTTTTGCTTAATCATTTAAGGTTATTTGGAATATAAAGTTTGATTTAATTTCTAGTAGTTTTATGCACCACAATGCTCACAGAATGATCTGTGTAGAACGCTGTCTTTCTGCACACAAACATGGCATGACTATCAGTCAAATTAAAGCACATTCATCAGTGTGAAAAGAAGTTAATCCTTTTTGGCTAATTAGATGTTTCCTCATGTGCTTTTACACATCTCTCTGCACGTTAGCCTGATGCGCCAACTAACTACCAAATCATGCCACTGCAAATGTTGTAAAGCTGCAGCTGCACTTATATATTTGCTTATATAGTACTTGTGCTGTAACATGCATGTAAATGTAGCTGGTGCACATTCATGGTGAACTTTTTAAATTACTAAAAAAGTGAAATCATAATTTTCAACTACAAATTTAAAAACTTCTTAGATGTCAACTGGCACAGAAAGGTTTAGACTAGTGTTATATTATTTACAATCTTTTATTTGTGTTTAAACTTTTTATCTTAACTTCAAGCTGTATATTTGTATTGTCAGTGGAAATATATTTGGGATGGCTATTAAGTGTTGGAAAGCTTACAAAACTTTTTTTCAGTATTCCCCATATTTTTGGCAATATTGCTGTAATCAGCACTTCAACTGTGTAGTGTCTTCTTGAACTGTTGATCACAGGTATCCAGTCCAAACCCACTGACCTGCAGAGTGAACCATATTTCTTGTTTATTTTTGGAGGGGGGGTTGAGAGATAACTGGCTACAGAACAGAGACAGCCTTTGTTCTTGTCCTGAAGAGCTGGCAGCACCGACTGGATTCCGCTGCTACAATTGCCTGCAGACATAAAACCACTGTGCTTCATGAAAAGCCCTGCCACTCATGCATACCAAATTACCATCTGCAGTGCAGTCCTGTAAATGGCAACAGGATGTTTGTAAAAATGCATGTTATTGTAATATTCCCTTAAGATTCTATTAGTTATTCCATTAGGAGATTTGCACCAGTTAGTGGGTAATCACTATGTCAGTGTTTTCTTTTTCCATTAATTTTAAAGATGATTAAGTAGCAGTATCGGTAGTTTTGACTCTTAATGGTTTCATTAATCATTACCTTACTTAAGCCTTTGTGTTCTTTAAGGTGGTGCTGAATTGTATTCTTTGTCCACAGAAGAAACGCTGATAATCTATCTGCTTCTTCTGAAACTGAATGCTTTTGTTTTTAAGAGGATGGTGCAGCAATATCTTTATCCAGTAGATGGCACCATTTCTTACCTGACAGCAGCAGTATATTGTGGATTCATTCAACATCACACAGTTCTTTCCTTTACTCTTTGACTTTTTTTTCTTCTTTTTTTTTGTACCTAAACATAGACAGATTTTGAATGAATGAGATCAAGGAAAATCTTGAATTGTGGTATCACAGCAGGTTAACTGGGCTGAAACTGGTCTCTGAGGTTCAACTGGTCTTGTCACATTTGGTCAGTCTACACACCTCTGGGGGGGTTGAGGATAGACTTGCAGCCAGTAATGTATTTGTGAAAGCTAATAATAAAACCAAATGTATAACAGTCAAGGAAACAGTTGAGTTGTAATAAACCACAAATTTTGAAAGCCACCTTTTGTCCTTGACCTTCCTCTTTTAATGTTTTTGCTTATTAAATGGATTATAGATTTGAACTATTTTTACATAATGATTTGAATTTTGTAAAATATATTATATAAAATGATGGGACATGTTTACAGTGTTTTAACTTTCATATTAAACTTGAGAGAGACATATTCTAAATAATAAAGTTGCTAAAATTGTATATTTTTCTGTATTATGATGGTCTAAATCATTAAACTTAACCATCTACACCTGCAGAGAATAAGGGATTCAGTTAACCATTTAGTGGTCATTTACTAAATCAGGAAAACATCGAGATGAGAAAAAGAAACGCATTTTATAATCGGTTATAAAGTATTAGGACATTCTATCCTTGGCTTGTGGATATTTCATATTTATAAGAACGGTATCCGTAAGAAACCAGGTTGTGTGTATGTGACTTTTAACTACTTGGCTCTGTCTTCCCATCCTGCAGCCATTGACGAGTACAAGCCTCAAGATGCCACCACTAACCCGTCTCTTATCCTGGCTGCTGCTAAGATGCCAGCCTACCAGCAACTTTTGGATCAGGCCATTAAATATGGCATCGCCAAAGGCGGGTAAGAGGTTGCGCACACATGAGAGCCTGAGAACAGGTTGTATACCTGTTGGATTACACTAGCAGTCAAACCTGAATATAAGCTGCATTGAAGTAGAAGTCATTTGCTAAAGAAAGGGAACATTTGATGTGGTTTTACAGATGTTGCACAGTTCCTCTGTGCAAGATGTTGACAAAGTTCCTTAATTTACAACAGCACTTGTAATGTGTTAGTCTTTTCTGCTTGAACCTGAAATCTGTGATTCCTTTTTTAATGAATGTAACTCTTATATTGTGGAGTGTGGTTACACATTAAAAACTGTATTTACAGTGTTTGGAGGCGGTCTCCATACTCCATAATTGTGGATTCAGTTTGTGACTTTACTTACTGGACCTTACTGGTTGAGTACCAAAGCTGCCAAAGCTTCAGTCAAACAACTTCAACCTCATGATGTGTCAAATTTGCAATAATTTGACTGTGCCAAAGTAGAGCATTGCAACTTTAAAAATAACATAACTACACTATGTCCATTTTCATAAGATTCATTTTTCATTAAAGATCCCATCCAGACATTATTAACATGTATAATAATTTGTATCTGATGTTTTTTTGTTTTTTTTCACAAAAGTCTTCTTTGAAATGATGTCTACTCATTCTCAATCATTACAAATCCAGAATCTATAAATATAAGGTGAACTGCTGGACATCAGGAGTTTCCTACTTCACTCTAAAGTCCTTTCTCAGTGTGTGTGCGCTTCAAGTGTCCACATCACACTTTGTGAAGTTGAATATTGAACCACGATTGGCTTCCAAACTATTAGTGATGTCACAAATCATGCTCGTAGGCCCGACCCTGAAAATGGGATTTTCAATGAGCACATAGGAACTTTCCACTTTCAGCAGATGAATGTGAAAACATCCTTCTAGTGTCAAACTCTGCACACACACCATTCTGAACAGTGAAGCTCAAACACTCATCTGTAGGAAGAAGAAAAACATATTTTTGAGTGGACGGGAACTTTAAGTTAACCAGCTTCAAAATGTTTATTTCTGTCCAGAACTGAAGAGGAGCAGGTAGCCAACACCATGGACAAGCTGTTTGTGAGTTTCGGGCTAGAGATCCTCAAGAAGGTCCCAGGCAGAGTCTCTACTGAAGTGGATGCCAGGTGGGTGCAAACATGTCACAAGGAGCTACTCATGACAGGAACTTGTTACTTAATGTTCACTGTCTTGAACTTTTCAAAGCAGCCACATTACTGATCAATAATTGATTAGTAATTACATGGTTCTTACAGTCTTGAAAGTTTGGAAAATGCTTAATTTTAACTTTTATGTTTTCAAGGTTAGGAATATGCTTGAATTTGAATATATTTCATGGAAAATGCTTGATTTTCAACATAATGTGGTGTACAATCACTCAGGTAAACCAAAAAATGTATGTTTCAAATGAAACGATCCTGTCGTCGTACTTGTCGTCGTCGTCTCCTGGCTTTTATGTAACAATTAAAGACCTTGAGAGCCTTGCTTGAATTTTACTCTTAAAAAGCTTTATGAACCCTGTTATTAGTAAAGCTTATAAAATACAAAGTGCACATTGTCCCCTTAGAAATAAACTCAGTTTAAACAGCTGACATGGTCTATTTTTGCAGTACAAAAAGTTTACAAAAGCACACTCATCCAAACATGATGAATACTAGGTACTGGACAGAAGTGCATGTGAAAAATGGAAGTCCATGCCTGGTGGTATAGGCCTACTAATAAATGTTCATGGGAACATTATCTAGTGTGCGGACTCTTTCCTATTTTTGCAGTACAGTGTGACCTGGCCAAACACATAGATTTCTGAGTGAAACATGTATTTACACATGTATACTCGTGACAGGTTATTTTGAACAATCCTGCTTTGAAAAAATTTTCTATGTCAATGTAATAGCCGAGTTTTGGTACAGATACCAAAACCTACAAATGTACCAAGATTGCAACCTGTATCTCTGTAAACTGCCACATATTTAACTAATGCAAAACAATAAGCCTGAACTTTATCTCGACCAAAAGGTCTGCACTTTGAAGAAAAATGTAATGTCAGACGGAAGTACCATTTTTGCAGTACAGTCTAAGTAAAAAGGTACCGGAATAATGAATTGAAAAAACACAGTAAACTGGACTTTATTTATACAGCGCTTTTATCTAAAAGCTTTTATCATTCACACACGTACACCCGTGTAAGACTACACTGGCCTAACCATCGGGAGCAGTTGGGGTTCAGTGTCTTTCTCAAGGACATGTGGACGGGGGGAGCCGGGATCAAACCACCCCTGCGATTAATAGACGGCCCACTCTACCTGCTGAGCCACAGCCACCCCAATAAATTATTTAAGTTAGTCCTAAATAAAACATAAATAGTTGTCTCAAGATAGATGTTGTGAAATTTTGGCTGAATGTTTCAATGCTTTATCGCTGCGTTGTTTCTCTTCACCTAACAGACTATCTTTCGATAAAGATGAAATGGTTTCCAAGGCTCTGGGGCTCATCGCTCTCTACAAAGAAGCAGGCATCAGCAAGGAGCGTGTGCTCATCAAGCTGTCATCAACATGGGAGGGAATCCAGGCTGGAAAGTGAGTCTGTAATGTTAGCTGTGTTCGCCTACTCTTTATTATGTCTTTGTTATGTCTGTATCGGTTACTTGTTTTTAGCAATTTATGATGATGGGGTTTCATCGCTTAATGATCTGTAATATAGGCATAAAAACACTCAACCATTACTTAAAAATAATAATACACCATTGTTTAGTCATAAATATGAAACAAACCCCCAGGAACAGCACTCAACCAATTTAGGCAAAGTGGCCAGACTCTGTAATGCAGGGTCACGTGACGCACACTGACTGATCATTTCAAAAGGAACAGCTGTAAAACGGTGATGACTGGAAATGTCTTGGAAAGAGCTGTATCATTTATCTTCTTGCTTCTTCTTTCTTCTTCCTCCTCCTCCATCATTATTTTATGCCATTCGTGTGTGTGGCAAGCTAGCAGGAAGTCAGGCGGCTCAGCCAGATGTGCATGTTCTTAAGGAGAAGGACTTTTTCAGCTATGCCCTCATTCAGCAACTTTGGGAATGAACGGGGTGCTGTCTTTTGAATGTGGCATCTAGTTTTCTAAATACATCCATACTATGGATGTTCATACAATCATACTCGTGTTCACTGTAAATTCACTGTAATACCTGAGGTTTGGTACAGATACAAAACCTACAAATGTACCTAGATTGCAACCTGTATCTCTGTAAACTGCCACATATTTAACTAATGCAAAATAATAAGCCTGAACTTTTTCTCGACCAAAAGGTCTGCACCTTGAAGAAAAATGTAATGTCTCATATTCTAATATTCTGTGGCTTGTTTCCCTGCCTTTGAGGAGGTTCTGATTGAAATGGGAAGCAATGGAAAAATGCATGTTTACATGTGGATATATTACTGTTTGTGATGTGTTTTAGTTGGGTTTTTTTTTGGTTTTTTTTAATGAAATATATTTGTTGTTTTTTGTGTACAGGGAGCTCGAGGAGAAGCACGGCATTCACTGCAACATGACCCTGCTGTTCTCTTTTGCTCAGGCTGTGGCCTGTGCAGAAGCGAAGGTCACCCTCATATCACCCTTCGTTGGACGCATCCTCGACTGGTACAAGGAGAATACAGACCGCAAAAGCTTCGAGCCACACGAGGACCCAGGTACTAAAGGCCATCCTTAGTGACTTCATTTTGCATGAATGCAGGTTTCATAAGGGGAAAGACAGATTCTGATTTTGTAGTATGTGTGACTCTTTTCACAAACAGTATCTTGCAGTAACCCTCCCCTGGATATTGATCACTGTAGGCTTGGGATTTTACCAATTATTCATTTATTAATAACTATACTATTCATTTGGATAATTGGCCAAAATCAATGGGGGAAAAAATCTTCTACACGTGAAAAATAAACAGACAACTAAGACAAAGCCTCTATTGAACCATGTGCCATATTTAATATAATTGAAGGATGTCAGGATTCTCACTTTTAGCCGATGGCTGTCAATTTTACAGCCAGTTAAAGGTACCAGGTGGATTTTCTGACCACCGGCAGCATTATAGAGCGATGTTTTTGTGAGTGGGTCCCCATTTTCTTTGTATACTGCATGAGCACATTTGATTTCATGACATTCTGCTTGCAGGTATATCTCTGTTAATGAAACTGCTGTGCTCGAGGTGCTTTGTATGTATTATTTTTCTCTTCTCCTTCCCTAGGTGTGGTGAGTGTGACCAAGATTTACAACTACTACAAGAAGTTTGGCTACAGCACCGTAGTGATGGGCGCCTCCTTCAGAAACACAGGGCAAGTGAAAGCCCTGGCAGGCTGCGATCTGCTCACCATCTCCCCAGGGCTGCTCGCAGAGCTCAGCCAGGACCACAGCACCGTCACAGAGGCGCTAAATGTGGAGAAAGGTACTGCTCCGTAATTCAAAGGCTTTCTGCAGAATACTGCTACCATCACTTGGCCATGTTTATTTTTAATGTGTTCAGTGATCCAGAAACATAAGTTGGATTATAATTAATACATTTTCTTAGGAAACAATTACACCATCTGTGTATCGGCTGTCCTGCAGCTTGTGTTGATGCAGACAATAAGTGCTCCTATTAAAACGTCTCATCATACTTCATTCTTGTGTCCAAGGGGATAATAGTGTTGCCTTTTGAAGCGTTGTTCTCATTAATCCGCTTGTTTTATCATCCGGATTCACCAAACATGAGGACACAGCGAGACGTGGGGAAAGACGGTAAATAGCAGCAGGATGGAATTCAAATCATCGGCTATATGTTGAAACCATATAGAACTACAGAAGCAACAAACTCAGCTTTTGGCGTAGATGTTACCACATTTTAACGTTGCCAGCCCTGCAGTATATTTACAGTTACTACAGTTATTTTTGTTCTTGAGGCAATAATAAGATCGTAGCGTCAAGAGGCTCATTGTTTTACTTACCCTCTAAAATAATCTGAAAATTTAACATATTAATTTAATAAAGTAAAAGTGATAATCAGAAGATCATGAATACAAACTTGCTTTAAAAATACTATACTATAGACCAGTTTAACTGGAATTTCTTTTACTTTGAGAAACTGACACATAATTAACCCCTCCATTTTATTATTAATTAATAATTAATTAACAAAAGCATTTTCCAAACATCACAAGGAAGTGCCCTTTACTGTAAACAGTAGTGGACAGAGGTGGAAATCTGCTCTTTTGAAGATTTTTTTTTATTTTATTTTTTATTTTTGGCAATATGAAAATCCTGAAAACTCAAAGCCTATGCACTTATTTCCACCTTGCCCTGGATGGTTTGTTTTTCCAGCCAAGGTCTGTGATCTGGAGAAGATCCACCTGGATGAGAAGGATTTCCGCTGGCAGCACAATGAGGACCGCATGGGCGTGGAGAAACTGTCTGACGGCATCCGCAAGTTCGCCGCCGACGCCATCAAGCTGGAGACCATGATCAAAGTAAGAGGACAGGGTTTTTTATTGGCAAATGTATATGCTTCTGGGTATGCACTCATACGATTGACATACTGTTTCCTTGCAGTCAGTATAGAGATGATTTTCTTTATGCAAGGCGTTTGCAGAACTTTGTTGAATGCTGAGTCTTTGGCCCTTCGTATTTTTTTAATTACAGGAGAAAATGCTTAACGTGAAAAACGGCCAGTAATGACAGATTTGGCATCTCCGGCCGCAGTGACATGAAGTATAAGGAGTACCTGAGAGAAGGCCCAAAGCACCAGAAGGCCTTCCCTCTCTTCATCTGACCAAACTCCAGGGACCTCCCTCCTGAATGGACACCTTTGCTCTCTTAGGCTGGGACCGACTCTGTTTACTGTCCAAACATAAATGGTGATCGTGATGGTGATGTTGTAAAATAGTCTTAATATTTACTAGAAATTTGGCCAGAAAGGAAAAAGTTTTCAGAAAAAATGAGACTCGGTCTCGTTGAGTAATATCATGTGACTACTAGAAAGGACCGTGAGCACTTTTTGGCAGGAAGGGACCGTAATGTTGCTATCAACACCATTTAAACATGGTTGAGGGCAAAACTTGATAAGGACCACTGTACCATCATTCCTCAGAATACGACCTTTTTCTCTTTCAATAAATACATATCTCAGTCATTACAGTTGTGTTTTGGTTGTTTTTATTTCTGTCTTTGTTAACAGATCAGTGATCTGACAGGTGTCAGACACACAAACCGACGGCGGTAAAGCCATGCAAGGCATTTTAAGTGGGAGCTACGTCAGATGACGGAAACTGATTATTAGGTTTCACAATGTCCTCCTCTATGCGCAACTTTTTGTCATGCCTCCTTTATGGTCTCTGGTTGAGCCAGTTTAACTCCATTCTGTCTCTGCCCAAACTCCACCTTAATTCTCAAGGACCTATATAGGAAGGACATGATTACTGGAAACTGTTCATACTTGGTGGCTTAAGGTAAGCTAATAGGATTTCTTTAACTTCATTAGATATGTTTGATTTCTCTTTGCTGTATTTCTGTGTTTATTCCATGAATGTTGTGGAGATTTGAGTCGATCAAACTTTGTAATTTCGGCAATAAAGCTGGTAGAATGTGTCTGTCATAGGTTTTGATGGTTTCAGTACTCGCAAAAATTTTACACAATTATAATGTGGGTAACAAAATGATATATACAGACTTGCATGTAATAATGTACAGAACTTATAAAGTGAAACAAGCTTCCTATACTGATCCACCAAACATGATAAAGCCAGATTTAAAGTCTTGTAACAAAGAATGATTGTACGGCAGAGAACTTCACACGCTTTTCATGTTCAACCAGTGTTTACCTCCTTTGTTGACAACCAATCAGCCATGCCGAACTGCGGAATTTCAGGTTTGAACCCATTTTGGAAATCACATTTTAAGAGAACAATAGTAAAAGTCATGGCCTGTTCAGCTCTGTAATAACAAATATATTCAAACTTCTTCTCAGAACATTGGCCCATTTTACCCAACTGATATTACTGCCATGTGATGTGTCAACGTTAATTAAAATCACTTAAGTTTATTAAGTATAATAAACCTTTAAATATACTACATTTCCTGATAATATATAGACACCACAAATGTTATAAGATCAGGGCCCCAGGTGAAAATATACAATGGGCCCCTTTTGCCCCGTCATCAGCCTTATCTAAGGAAAACTAGAGAAATGTCAAAACTGCAATACAGTACTTGCACTGGGTTTGTTTTTCTAGAAATGGAATATAGACATAGGCCCCATTTGTCCTTTAGGTTAGTTAATATTTATTGGTCAATTATAAAAGAAAACATAAGTAATAATATGGACAACATTTGTACAATAATAGAAGGAAACAATATAAAAGCAAATCAGTTAAAATGTGTTTGTAAGGAGTGATTTAAAAGATGATGCAGGTTTAGCTCCTCCAGATTGATGCTGATCCAAAATATAAGAGACACAAAATAAAAGTCCTAATAACTTATTGTTTTAAAGCTACATCTTGAATCAGCCTGTAGCGATAGAAGAAGAAACGACAAAAGAAACTGAGTTGCACAACCATTAATGGGTAGTTTCTGTTAGGAACATCCTGTCAGTTATCAGGAGTTTAAGAAGAGGAAAGTCAGTTATTGGAAGAACAGAATTAGCATCAACTGACTGAAATGCAGTCATTTAAAAACTCAACAACCAACAATCATGCCCCCCCAAAAAATCATTTATACAGAGATGGAGAGCTGAGATTGTATTTAAAATTTAGGATTTAACCCTTCAACCGCCTCTGTGTACCACAAAAATCTGGGTTTTTACTTTTAATTTGACAGAAAATGTTTGTGATGAAATACCAGAAAATACCTAAAAACAGTTACGCCTGGCTTCACCAATAGAAACTTTTAAAAAATTGTAACATTAGATATAATCTTGTGCATCAAAGTAGTTCTGCCTGCAATGTAAGTCATTTTATAGTGTTGTTTAAAGTTCTCTGTATCGTCCAATTATAAATGTCCACGACCGATCTCATTTAACACGACGAAACCCGGTCCATCAGGGTGGAGCTCATCTCATGTTGCAAACTCTAATACTCGCACTGCTCCTCAACACTCCTGCACTACCTGTTGTCGTGCAACTTCCCCCCCTTTACCTCCCAAGCTTTTAGTTATATGTGAATTTTGAACGTTTCTGTAAATATATCTTGGGATGGAACAAGAGTTGCACAACCATTAATGGGTAGTTTCTGTGAGGAACGTCCTGGAGACGGTTGATTAAGAGAAGAAAACTGTGGTCGATGAGTGAAGAGACAGAATCAGCATCACTGACTAAAATGTTGACATTTCTAACATAAAACCAACAAATCTAGAAAAGTTTTTCTTAATACTCCTCTGACATGTCCTCCATATATCGTAGGTGGAGTTTTTATTCAAAATGTAGGACTGTTTTTGCTTGCGAATTTCATAAATAACATTTGAAAGAATTGCTAAAAAAACGAAGATGAGATGTGTCTGTTTATCATACATCAGCCCTAAAACATAAACTCTAACTGTCTGTCTACCAGTTTATATGTCCATGACCGACCTCATTCAGCAAGGTGATAGATAGATAGATCCTGCACTACCTGCTGTCGTGCAATGCAATTTAGCATTTAGTCATTTTAGCATTTAGTGATATGTGAATTTTGAATGCTGCTTTAAATATCGTGTATCTCAGGCTCTTTTGTTGCACATCATGTTGAAATAACTGGTTTAAACCTTGGCGTGACTGTCCTGAGTGAAACGATGATACGACCTGTCAGTGAACATATCACATCTCTAATCTTGATGATGCTTTAGATTAGTAATAATCACATTGTTCTGCAAAATAAATCAACTACTTACTTAACATACAGTCATACTATAATGAGTCCTGACTGCTTCACCTTTCTGTCTCTGTATTTCCCAAAGGTTCAGACTTCCTGTCTGACTGAGGAGCTGAGATGCTGGAGAGATTGAAACTGAGCCTCCTGCTGCAGGGCCTGGCTCTGTTCCTGTTAGGCCCGGCCTGCGAAGCCTCTTCTCTGGGGCTGACAGTCCACGTCGTGCCCCTGGACAGCAATGGAGGGAATACGGTGGGCAACGTTTTTCTCTCCCCAAAAAAAAGTTTTTTTTCACAGCACTAGCAGAAAGCCCTTATTACACATTTCTATTCCTACATTTCTATTATTTATTGGGGATTTTGTGCCATCTGAGATGACCTAATACAGGTGATCTAATACAAACCATTTTTCCGCTGTTTAAAAGCTAGAAATAATTTTAAGTTATCATTTCATAACCTCACCATTATATACTTTGCATCCAGAAATCCAGTTTTCCAAACAAAGAACTCTACAGGTATTTCTCACAATTTCCATAACCTTATATTCCTTAAAATAACCTTCATTTTTCCTTAACTAAAACCTTTTAAAAAGGATTAACAGAGGAACAAAGTATTCATTTTACATACATTTTATAAATAATCCCTTAATTTTTCTTACTTGCCACTTGTTTTGAAATTTCATGGAGACAGGAACCACTTATTAAACTACTTATAGGGGCGGCTGTGGCACAGAGGGTAGTGCGGTTGTCCATTAACCCCAGGATTGGTGGTTTGATCCTGGCTCCTCCTGTCCACATGTTGAAGTGTCCTTGGGCAAGACACTGACCCCCAAGTTGCCCCTGGTGGAGGCCAGCATGGCAGCTGTGTCCCCATTGGTGTGTGAATGTGTGTGTGAATGGGTGAATTAGACTACTGTTAGAGCTTAGATTACTGTTACAGCGCTTTGGGAACCGTTTCAACGGTTGAAAAGCACTATTTTAGTAAAAGTCCATTTATATCCCAAAACCACTTATAAATCCACAATATGATCCCTTAAAATCCCATAATACTAACCTTTACTTTTTTTAATATATGGCAATTTTAATGAATAATTAATCTTGATTTGACGGATAAATAAAGGATAATGTGTTTTGCTTCAGTGTTCCAATACCTCACAAACTGATTTATTTTAGTGAGTTAGGACAGACTGAGCTCACCCTACAGGTTCTTGATCCTCAATCATAAATCAGCCACTGCAAATAAAAGTGTCATGTTGTCTCTCTGCTTCTTGCAGGTGCGGGCTCATTTCAGTGCCATCGCTCCCAGTCCTTGTCCATCTTTGTCTGGACTGTGTGCTGTAGGGGAGGACTGTCTGGTCCACACAACCTCGCACCTTTTCAACGGCACCAAACCCGTGTCTGGCTGGTGTGTCCGCCAGTGGCAGA
This sequence comes from Maccullochella peelii, assembly GCA_002120245.1. NCBI lineage: Eukaryota > Metazoa > Chordata > Actinopteri > Centrarchiformes > Percichthyidae > Maccullochella > Maccullochella peelii. The sequence goes on from LKNJ01001657.1 coordinate 92,509, forward strand.
AAACTGTCCCCAGTAATTACAGCGGCACCATAAATTTAGGGTATGAGACCTTCATACACTGTCTGGACCTTTGGCCTCAAACATCTGAAATCCATCATCCTTTTACAGCCACACAATTTTCTCATAGTAACTTTTATACGGAGCAAAAATGGTCGCTCCGTTTTTCATCTTTAATTGTTGCTTCTTCCTGTTTTGTGATGTTTTGGGGTGAAACATGCAAGTAAATTTGGGTAAACAGTGTTTACAAGGAGAAAGTCTTTGTTCTTTCACCTTTTGTGCCTTCCATTCTGCCTAAATATAACTTACAGGAGCTTGTGGAAATTGCAGTCTTGATATTGTGCTTTACTCAGGTGATGTAGCTGCAGCTATTTATGGCTTTGTTGCTGATTCAAGGACATTTTAGTCTTCTTCTATAAATACATAATTAACGCATAATAAAATAAACATCATACTGTATATTTCACCTCACCTTTACAAAAAGGTCTTATGATATTCAGTCTGAATCCTTATGCTGCTAATTATACACATCTTGTTAGTATGATAAAATTGTGGACATCAAGGTCATTTTTTCACATTTGTAAGTAATGTGGGAAAAATGCTTGTGCCTGATTATATTTTATGATACTCACTCTGATTGGTGTCTCATGACTCATTTTGCATTGGGCTCAGTGCATTTATTCCTGCAGTAATGCTGCCTTTAGGTAAAATGCACTGTGTTCTGTCGGTGTGCCAAGAGCTGCATACGCAACAAGTCCTCCAAGCTTCTGCTATTTGTTTTATTTAATGGGGCATTTGATGTGATGATTTGAATCAGGTGACCTCAAGTAAGATCAATAAAATGAGTTTGAGTTTATCTAATACACAATTTTTTTTCTCAAATGTTTAGGTCCAACACAGACCTGTATGTATCTATGAAAACAGGACCAAAGGTTCGGGAAAACAGTGGGAGACTCAACCAACCTGTTTTTGTTGCTCTCCCTCCTCCGCTAAGGTAATGCACACACACACACACGCACACACACACACACACACACACACAAAAGTGCCAGACTACTTAATTCAGACATTATCCTTTCCTGTGTTTTAAATAGTGAATTTATTTAATTTGCACATCAAAACCACAAAACTTGATTTACAAAATTGTGGACTTAAAAAAAATGTATAAAGGAGGCAGAGCATGGACACCTGTATAAAAATGAAGGAAAAATGAGGGCTTTAAAGGGAGAAATATAAGTTACACAGGGCTGAACAAGTCAAGGATACTGAAAAAAAACTTTTACATTAAATCGATTTTAAAAGTTTCAAGTCAGCCATGGCAAAAGCCATATCCTTAATTAAACATAATTAGTCTCAGGATAAAGCTTAATAATTAAATGTCATGGGAGAGTGTTAACCTCTGCCAACACTGAATATTTTTACATTTTGGAAAATAGCTCATTCGCTTTCTTGCCAAGAGTTAACTAGTTAGAAGAAACGACTGATAGGGTACTACTCTCATGACTGTACGGTGAATATGTTTAGCTTACCATCAGCAGCTGGCTAACTTAGCCTAGCATAAAGAAGCTAGCCTGGCTCTGTCCAACGCACCTCTGAAGCTCACTCATTAACACGTAGTTTGTTTAACACATACAAAACTGACGGGCACAAACGACAACTCATTGTTTTAGGGGAGGGGGTTACGTGTGGGACTACCAGTTGCCAGGCAACCAGCAGAGACTCCAGGAAGTAACTTGTCCCGGCCAAGAAATAGCCATCAGCACTTAAGTGTATAAGTATAAGTTACGCCTTGTTTTTCAGTTGTACAGATTTTACCACGTCCACTTTCGCTTTCTCCTTTGTTGTGGCTGTATCTGTGATATGAGAGGCTGATTATCTCTCCTGACTCCGGTTGTGTAATGTGACCAGGGCCCGTGTGAACTGCCCGCACAGCTTCTATTTGTCGGTGAAAGACCTGGATGGTGACAAGGTGCAATGTCGCTTTGCCCGCCCCGACCAGGGAGAGTGTCTCAACTGCATTCAGCATTCGTTTATAGAGCTGGATGAGGTGAGTCGAACATCAGCATTCATCAGTAAGAGCACAACACAATTAATTAAAAGTGTTGACAAATCCTTAACAAATATACATTTGATTTTCTGGGCAGTATAACTAAACTTTCTTTTCAATTTTTAAAAAGATGTTTTCACTTTATAAAAGGTCAATGCTGTTAATTTATCTTCTATGTGTCATGAGCAAAAAATGTAAAAAGCGAAAAAAAGGAAAATCCAGCTTCATCCCCTGCTGGAAATAGTATTCAAAAAAAAAATCAATCTAATTTCAGTATATGATGTGATATGTTTATATGATATGTTTATATGATATAAACAGTGGTGGGAGAAGTACTAAGATGCTTTACTCAAAAGTAAAAGTATTGATACCAAAGTGCAAATTTACAAGTACAAGTTCTGCATTCAAATTTTTACTTAAGTAGAAGTATAATTAGCAAAATGTACATATTTGATCAAAAGTAAAAGTGTGTTATACTATTATATTACATTATTGGATTACTGTTGCTGATGCATGGGCTTAATAATGCATGATAATGAGTTCATCTGAACTACTTTATATACTGTTTGGCACCTTGGTCTCAAACAAATAATCATACTTTAGAGGTTGTTGATCATTTGTTTTGTAAGGAAGATCTTTATCTGCAATTTACTAGCTGTAGCTGTCAGATAAATGTTTGCTATGTAAATAGCAAAGTAACCAAGTTGCTTTTCTCGTAACTGTCTCAGACACTGTAATTAATGTCAGAGTGAAACAAAGTTTGCCCATACCTTCACAGATTGTAAAGCTCTCTCAGTAATGAAGGAGAACAAGTTTACTGACATTTAGGAAAATTAGGGGAAGGTACAAAAGCAGCACTCTACAGTGTGATGACTTCCTTTCCTCACTGTACAGTTGGATCGTGTAGAAGGTGAAAGGATGAAGTTAAGTTACACTGAACCAGCAGCAGCCTGCCTTTCCAGAAATAATATTCCAGTTACTTTGAATAACCCACTGACCTTGTTGTGGGCCTTAATCATTTCTGCAGCATAAATTGGTTCTGTTTATTCCCATAATTTACTCAGTGAAAACCACTGGTGTACCCTCAAGTGGCAGGAAGCACCTCAATCAGTTTAGGGTACACTGTCTGGACTTCTGAAATCCATCATTCTTTAGCGATCACACATTTTTCTCATATAACCTATATACTGAACCGAACCGGACACTCTGTTTTTCATCTTTAATTGTTGCTTCTTCCCTTTTTGTGATGTTTTGGGGTCAAACATGCAAGTAAATTCGGGTAAACAGTGTTTACAAGGAGAAAGCCTATGTTCTTTCACCTTTTGTGCCTTTCATTTGGCCTAAATATAACTTACGGGCTTGTGGAAATTGCAGTCTTGATATTGTTCTCAGGTGAGATAGCTGCAGATATTTATGGCTTTGTTTGACGTAATCTAAACTTGGCATACATAAATAATGCATAATTTAAAAAACAACATACTGTATATGTCACCTTTACAAAATGTCTCATATTATTCAGTCTGTATACTTTTGTTGCTAATTATACCGATCTTGAAAATATTATAAAATAGTGGAGATTTTCTTATAGTAACCTATATACAGAACCACTCTGTTTTTTAATCTTTTATTGTTACTATATTTTTCAACCCTCAAGAATTAGTTGACCTCCAGCTGAGGCTAGAAAGCCCTGTGGGTGCTGTGGCAAATAACATTTCAAAAACTCAACATTGTCCAGAAACAATGGCCCATTTACTTTAAATAACCCACAGACCCCGTTGTAGACCCTGTTCAGTAAAGTGATTTGGCTAAACTCTTGCTCACCAGGAGAAATGCATGGTGACGTTCACTGGAAATGCACCAGCAGGACAGTATTTCATCTACCTGATGGCGGAGGACCTGATTCCTGTACCCAAATCAATCCACGTCACAGACAACAAACCCCTCAGCTCTGTCCCTGTGCACCTCTCTCTCACTGGTGAGTCTGTCAATCAGATGATTTCAGTATTAGTGTTGCCTATATCTCACTAAGCAAACATATAGATAGAGAGTTAGAACATAAAACAGCAATTGTTAAAGAATATTTTGAGTTTGTGAAGTTGTGTCCCATTTTAGTCCTTCCTATACAGTTTCTGTCCTGTCCTCTGTTATAATTTGAAGCTATAGAAACGTCTCTTATTCTTCTTCCTTCCAGTGGAGGAGTCAAAGTCCAGCTGCGGTGATGAACCTGTGGCAACAGGTGAGACCCCCAAACAGCACTCCACATTGTTTGTCCTGCCGTACCAGGAGGTCAAGTTCACCATCAACTATATGTCACAGCTGGAGAGGTACGTCGCTTTATTTCAGTGTCCGAATTTTGAGTATGAAAATGAATATATAGTACCCTCAAAAACTCCCACAATGGAACGAAATAAGTAGTGCACATGGCATGTACACAGTGCAGTGTTCCTCATTTTATAGATAGTTACAATTACTGTTGCGTGACTCTACACCTGTCAGCCATGACACAAAATGGCGACGATGCATGAGTGTCAGAAATCTCAATTTACAGCTCACTACAGAGAAAACTGCTGAGTGTATATAGACCGTTTTCTCAGCAGACATTTTGATTTGTCAACGCAGGAAAAGCACAGGTGCAAGTAATAGCAATGACGATGGCTTAGTTCCATTAAGTGGCCCAGTAAGCCATGTCATTGAGTGAGCATACACAATACCAGAGCCCTGGAACTGGCTCTCCTAAATGGAGTGCAGCCATCATTAATGTTATTGTATATGGAGGAGTGAATGAGTGAACAAGGAAGTGATTTCGGACGCAGTTGAGGTTTATCAGGCACAATAATTAATATCACTGTTACAAATACAGTTATGAGAGTTAAAAAGTTAAATGTTTCTCTCTATGTTGGCAGTGTTTTAGAGGTAGCAGTGGTTGGTCCCCCTGAACTCTACAGGACTGACTTCAAATCATTCGGACCCCTGGCAATGATGACCATGGCCTGGGTCCGCTCCGAAAACCAACTGGCCCGCCTTTTGCCCATCTGCTTTGCTGTGAATACTGAGAAGTAGGTTGTTCTGTGAGCTGAATGGCACTAATGCTGCCAGACATAGTGGTGTGATTCACACTCTGGCTGCCCATTAGCAGGTGGGAAGTGGGAGGATACTGTTAAAAAAACTGTCAATGTAATTCTATTATTACAAGTTACCTCATCAAACCTGTAATCAGTGATGTACTGAGTAAGTTTTTTTTTGATTATGTACCTTACTGTCGGTTATGCTGATGTGGTGTTATGATACAGGAGTGAAGTGAAAAAGTTCTGGAAATTGATATTAAGTTTGTATGAAAAGACACTTTTAAAAAGGCCTCAGGGAATGTCTGACTTTCTCAGTGTAATCTGAATCAGAATATTTATTTTTTACAGAATACATTCCTTTGTTGATAATACAGTGTATACTATAATGCAGTTACTATTAATTAGTACAACTATTGTGCTAAAATAGTGGTGTAAAGTGTACACTACTTAGGTTGAAGTATTCTTATTTAACTGATATTTTACCAAAACCCCTGGAGTATATTTGTTCATATATATACAGTAAAACATAGTTAATTACAAATCTATGCTGCTTATACTTACTAGTAACTTCTCACAAGACACTAAAGGTTCGACAGCCCAAAGTTAAGACAAGATCCTTGTATTTGGAAGGGATATTACATATAATAAATATATGTGTGTAGAATTAGAAAACTTAGTAGACAGAGCTAAATGAGCTGAAACCAGTTTTCACAGGGATTGTCTCATGTTTCCACAAACAAGACCTTAAGCCATCAGAATAATTTGGTGTTATCATGCATATCTCACATAGGGATTTAAAGTAAAATGAAATGACGGACTGACAAAAAATACTCCAAACTATGCAGGTATTCCAAAAGCCTATACTCAGTTACAGTATTTCACTTTCAGCTGTTTTGTGTACATAAACACAAATGTGCAGACACATACAAAACACGCATAATGTACACGTGAAAACATGTAGCTACAGGGCGTCCTGGTTGCCTGTGGGCTACAACACATACCGCCTAACGTCATCAGTTGGATTCCAGCAGGGGACCTTTGTTTCATGTCATACCCCTTTCTCTCTCCCTTACCCATTCTTTTGTCGATACTGTCAACTATCCAAACATATAACATATAATTACATTACACACACCTGCTTATGCTGTCTATCAACAGTCCATATTTTGAATAGAATATGTTTAGCACATGATGCCATCTGATTTGCATGGTGGTGATTTGCACCTTGTCTTTCCAGTTTGCAGTCAGAGCCCAGATGCGTGTGGCTGTACCAAAGTAAGACCTTCAGCTTCCTTTAAACGTCATAAGAATTCCAGTTATGTTTTACTGTAGCTCAAAATACACCACTCCTAACCTCACAGCAGGGTTTCTCCTGACTGACTATTAACCACTGACTATTGAAATATGCCTTTCTTATAATCTTTTCAGGGGAGATGAGGACGCTACCTGCTGGAACAGGTTGAGAAAATATTATACTTTGTGATATTCCAGTGTTTTAGTGTGTGTGTGAATTAAATTTTGAGTGTAGTAATTATGTCTGTGTGTAAGAATCTGCTGGTGTCTTCCTGCAGAGCTTAAGTGTGAGAAGACAGAGATGACTCTGTTGCTCCCTGTCAGCTCCCTCAGTAACATCAACCTGGCCGAACTGCAGCTCAACAGCCCCACCTGTCCCGTCACCTACAACAAGACACACTTGACAGCACGCATTTCCTTGAATGGCTGTGGCACCAAGACTGTGGTAACATGCTCCACCTTTCTGTCTTTCTTATTTTCTTTCTTAGACTTAAAATGTTTCTAAACCCTCCTGACCTACACCTCCTTACCCTACTTACCAATTTTTAAAAGGCTAAAAAAGACTTTTTAATATAAATTGCAGTGCATAATAGTGTGAAATCGTTGAAGCTCTAATCAGATGTGGATGTAAACACAATCAAAAAATGCTTCGAGTGCACTGAAAGAGAGAACAGGGGACACATTTGTTGCATTCACATGTTTATATACTAGAGTATATGACAATAAAAAAGGCCAAAGGCAAAAAAAAAATACAAATTACTGGCTATTTTTGTCCCAAAATGTAAATAATTGAATAAAACATTATTAGTTTCATGCTGTTTAGTTTATGTCTTCTTGTCTCCATCTAGTTATGACTAAGGAAAGGATCACAGCAGTTCTTAAAGAGTAACTTAACACACCCTGAAAATCTTGTCTTTGCCGACCTCAAGTGGTTTAACTTCTACTTGTGTGGTTACAGGTGAAACAGAGCACACAGAAATGACCACTTTCACCCAGAAAGGGCAGTAAAACACTGCTTTTCAGTCTGGTGTTAAGTTACTTGTTATATTCTAAAGTACTTTGCATTTACAGATTATTCAGATGAATGTGAATTACGACTATACTCTTCCTCACCTTCTCCTTTTTTCCAGCACTCTGGTTCAGAGCTGGTTTACACCAACACCTTGCAAAGTGTGCGTCCATACACTATGGTCAGCCGCAAGCCCTCCCTCATCCTCCCTCTGGCCTGCCGTATCCCTGGAGTCCAGGCCAAGAGCCACCACAAGACCATCATGCCCACAGAGATTGAGACCTTCGGTCACGTTAGGTTTTGGATTGAACTTCACCTCCCAGGAGAGGGGCCCCTGGCAAAATTCACACACAACCCCAATTTTCGTTCCCTCCCCATCTTGCCAGGACGAATGCGTCGGGAAGCGGTTTCACCATCAGAGAGCCGCATCAGCTCCACGAACAGCCCTTCTACCAGCCTACCCTACGGGTCTAGGATCCGCCAGCTGGACCTCTATGTGATGTCCAACTGCAGCATTGATCGAGCCGAGATGGTAGTGAGCAATTGTATTAGGTCTGAGACAGAGGACTTCGCAAATACCCTCCCCATTCTGGACCAAGGGTCAGTGACAATTGACTTGTTTCCTGTAGTTTGAGGTTACCATCTTGAAGAGGACAGATACTGTATGAAATAGTCTGAAAGAAATATTGACTCTGCTTTGGCTGCAGAAGTCACGTCTGAATTTGAAGCATATCATATAAATTCCAATAGTTCTCTCACTCTTTTTCTTCCAGGTGTTCAACTTCCAACAGCACAATAGAGATTATTACAACACAAACCAATTCCAAGGTTTACCGCCTTGATTTGAGCACTGTGGAGACCAAAGGATCAACGGTCTGTACTTTCATGCAACACACGCAAACAGTACATTTTTGCACTTCTCTGTTTCAGGGTATGTTGTAGAGATTTAGCCCTAATTCAGCCATCAGAAACAGCTGCGACGAATGTCTATAATTACACTTTTCATTATAGAGTTGCTGTTTTGCGCTTTAGCCATGATAGCAATGTGGCTCTTTGCATGACATGTCTGTCAGTTGGTCCACCTCTTTGGGTCAGTCTGAAATATCTTAACAACTATTGGATGGGATTGCCTTCAAATTTGGTACATACATTCATGTTCCCCAATGATGAATTTTAATAACTTTGGTGATTCTTTAACTTTTCATCATCAGGTCAAAATCAGTTTGTTCAATATTTTGGTTTATGACCAAATACCTGCAAAACTAATGACATTCCCATCAACCTCAGCTGCACTTTGTGTTTATCATTAATTAGCTAATGTTAGAACTTAAGAATAGGGTCCGAAATAAATACCCTTAGCGAAAATGCGGGTAGTGGTTAGGGTTAACCTACCTTTCTGAGCAGCACATACTGTAGAGATTAGCCTACATAAAGAAAAACCATATCCACAAACATTAAGATGTTGCAATCATTTCAATAATTTGGCTGGTAAAAAAGCTGTGGCTGCTTTACTTTACTAGCGCGCTAACACTGCTAGCAAAGGCGGTGATTGCCTGTTAACTGTCTGCTGTTTTCTCCTTGTGCTTAACGCGCAAATGTTTTATCAACTAGTTTTTCTATGATACAAGTTTAATGTTACATAGCTTGTACTGCACATCCATTTTGTTTATTTAGTCGAAATACTTCCAAACATCACTCCTATGCCTGGTCGCCATTCTGTGATGTTAGATGGAATGATGTCTGCGGCTGTGCAGATCTATTGTTTTTGTTGTACGGATCTGTGCAGATATTCATAGAAGTTACATCGCTGCGGCCTGTCCAAAAAATGTTTTAATATAGAACAGGGTCAATTTACGTTTACTGTGTATTTATTATATATGTGTTTTTTTACAAAGCAAAATGAATGTGATTACTCTATACGTTGAACGAATACTGACGTCCAAAATGAGTACTCGAGTACTCATGCCCATCCCTACTAAGTACAGCCTGGTACAGCCACACAGAGCCGCTAGCGTGGTCTTGTTTGTTGAGGATTGAACACTGCCTTGATTTCCACTTCTTCAGTTTCCTTTTTTTTCTTAACCAGTGTCTAAATGTATTGTTACAGTATTCTGTCAACCAGTGATTCATGTCATATAAATAGTTGAAGTTATGAAATGTTTTTTGTTTTTGTCTTTCCACGCCGCTAACTTGTAGGCTGTCTATTTATTTTGTGTTTTGTAGATGTATATCCAGTGCACAGTCAATCTGTGCATCACCACCATGCCCTCTCAGAAGTGCCCAGATCTGTGTACCCGCTCTCTTAGTCAGGGAGTACTGGTTGCCAGTGTGTTTACCAGCAGCTACGACATCCGCTCAGGACCCATTAGCCTTGTGGTCACCACTCCTGCACTGTCCACAACAACCATCGCCACTACTACTACACCAACTACAACTACTGCTACCATTACAACTACCAACCCTACCCAGAACAACACCACCTCACATGGTAAGATGATATCTCCTAAACAAGCCTTCATCTCTTAGTTTTTTTATTTTTGATAATTCATGAAAAGAAATCAGTCCACTGACCTGTGAATTACATTGTTATTGCAAGGCGAATTCAAGTTTGTAAAGTATATCTGCAAGCAAAACCTTTTTCTTTATCTTTTAAGTTTTCTGTGAAGGTTGTTTCATTTTGGAGGTAAATACTGAGCTCATGTAAAGCTGGAAATGCAACTCCGCAACTTCTCCTCCCTTCTCTTGCAGCTCCAGTACAGGCCTCCACCATGGCAGCAGGACTGATTTTGACAACTATCAGCATATTTCTTCAAAACATCTTCCTTCACTGAACATGCTGTGGGATGATGTTATAGCCTCATACACCATTTTCTCTTTGTGAGCTCTTATTGGGCTACTGCTTCTCACTGCTTTCCAAATGTTTAATTCATCACAACAGGTGTGGATAAAATTTAGATGTGTTTGAAGGTGGTTAGGTGTGTTACAAAAATTAACTATTTAATCAGACAGACACTTTGACACCTCTAAGCTTAAGATCCAATTTGTGCATTTTGTCTAAAAACCAGTTTGAGACAGAAAAAGTGTGCACCCGTCTTTACCTTAAATGTAAAAAACAAAAATAACTATTTTTCTATAATAAATTGTTGGTATAACATAAATATATTATTAAACACTTGTGCAAACTGAGTTTTGTGTTGAACTGATCTGTGTTGTTACAAAGCTGTACAGGCTGATGGTCATATACAACGTTTATTTTTTTCACTTTACTTAGTCATTGACAATATGCTCAGAACTCAATTCAGTTTTATTTATATAGCGCCAGACCATAACAGGTGTTCTCTCAGCGCACTTTTCATATAGAGCAGGTCTAGACTGTTTATAATGCAGATAGAATAATAATACTAATACTGCTACTACTAATAATAATGTTTATTATAGTGCACTCTTCAAATACCAAGTTACAAAGTGCTTCACATAAGAAAAAATTAAATAATAAAACATTTCTTATAACTAAAAAAAGACAACTTTATATGATGTCAAGCTACATGTATAAAACATCTCTCTTACACAGCCTACCCATCCAAAACCAATGGGTTAACCTTAAAAAATGACCAGGTTGAGGGTGTGCATGAGTCAGGAGCGTATTCTAATCTGAGTGTTTTTGTATCCTGAGAGATACACCTGAATCGAGGTGTCTCAGTTTCAGTGGGAAACACTGATTGAGGGATTGGTGCTGACACTCTGTGATCAACTGTATACATAGTTTATTTATTCAACATGGCTGCTTGCAGTGAAAACGTCATTAAGTGTTGACATTCTTACAGGTTTAATATATTTTATTATTTATGGAAAATTGTGTTTTCTAAGACTATTAGTTTATGATGATGTTAAAAACACTGAATTACATTGACATTGGTCTGGCAATTTGATGTCAAATGTCTGCATCCCCGAAGATATGTTGCCGTTTACAGCCAGAAAATAGAAGAAAATTTGGAATAGCGTTTTGCTTATAATTTTACTCTTTTCTTGTTGCATTACTACAAATGAGTGTTCTGTTGGCTATCAGTGCCTGAATCTTTTCAAGCAATTTCTGTCAACTTATTCTGTGGTTGAAGAGGAGCAGAGATGCAGATAGTCGTGTTGCTTCCCAGTTGCTCTGTATATGAACTTTGTGCAGTGAGCCACAGTGAGGACAGTTTCCACAGCAGCAGCAGCAGCAGAAAAGCCCCCACTGGCTTTAATGATGAGGCAGAGAACAGAGCACATCAAAACAGGACATATAAATATTGGTAGGTAGAATAAAATGCTAGTTTGAGCATCTAAATTCATTCTTGACATTTGGGAACAGTATGTTCCATGAAATACTCTAAGCTCAAAGGTCCACATACTAGCTTTTTGGAGATTTCAACCACATCTCGCAGTGTTTTTCAGCGATTGTGAGGGGCTGTCTATTCACTAAACAAGAATACGATAAGATGCAGTTGAAAGCTCCAAAAAGATAGTAAGCAAACATTTGAGCATAGATTATTTTGTTACACACAATGCCAATTGTTATTTAGAGCATAAATTATTTAAGTTAGCAAACTGCACTCACAGAACTGCATGTAGGGGACAGTGTACAATGTATGCGATTCAGAGAAAGGTTGCAGGATGTGCTTCAGTTGACAGACCTGCTGCATGTGTAAATGCAAAGTGAGGCGTGGAATTGTCAATGGTCAAAATGCTTAGAACTGCTCTCCTTCCCAACAAAAGCAAAAAAAAAAAGAAGCCAGGCTAATTTATGGTTACACAAAATGTTTATTTATATTGGTTTTTAACTGCTCTACTTTTTAAATGAATGTTTACATGAAGGGTTGACATCAGTATCATGTTACTTATTTTACAAGGTTTGAAGGTTGTTGCAAACACTAATAATTTCACTCACATTTTCAAACCCATAGCCTAAATGGGAAACATATCCTGGGAAATACAAACTGTAAAATCAAAAACAGAAAGTCATATTTTGAAATAAATCATGAGATTGATATGTTTGAGCCCCAATGGGTTGGGAAAACCAGTAACTTATTTGACTGACTGTTTGTAATATATTTACCTGTATACAGAGCACTGACCTCTCCTGATCCTATACCTTACTGGACAAAGAAGTGTGCGTTTTCCAGAGCTGTCCATTTTTGCCACTGTGTTTACTGCTGTGACTATGTATATCTGTAGGTCAGTGTCTGTAAAAACTCAAATGTCACAGGCTTTGAGACCTAACATGTCCTTTAGTTCATAATGCATACATTTTATAAAGTTTTTTTAAGTGGCATGGAAGAGGGCAAATCCATATCTGCCGAAATTAGTATAAATATCCACCTGTAATATACCAGACGAGCAACATGGAGGCTGTGGTGCAGACAGAGGGCAGATAAACCTGCACTTGGCATGACCATACACTAAACAAGACGCGTTTAACCAAAGCTACTGGCTCAATGCCCTTACTGTATTTGTTTTCATTCTGGAAATCTGACCAATCCCAGTTTAGACTGGGAGGAGACTAACCCGCCTTCATGTTAGACACGCCTCTATGTTCAAGGAACACCGCTCCATACATACACTGTTGTTAGCGACGCAACCACTACGGCCAATTTAATTTTTGACATTTTCATTTGCGACCACTTCTCAGAACTTCACTTTTTATCACGGCCAGGTGATTGCACGAATAGCGGTCTACTGGCTGGGTCCCGTTATACTGGTGTGTGAAATTGTTGCTGGTGGCAGTCCTGCGAGGTAAGTTAAACTGTGAGTTAGCTCGTTAGCCGAAGATACCCTGTACTAAAGGTGGTTGGTTGTTGTGCTAACGTAGCATTTAGTTAGCTGCTCTATAACCTTGCCGATCAGACCAGGTAGCGATCTAACATTGGCTGATTGTCTGTGATGGCTTAACATTTTGGTGTATTTTCATCTACCAACAAAATAACATGTGGGCTTTCAGTCGCGGATACATTAGCTTGCAGCGCCGACAAGTTAGTCAAGCTAGGAAGCTAACAGCGGCGACCATGAATTAGCTGACATGCTAACGCTGAGCAGATTGACCTGACAACATGCATTTTTGTTGTTAGTTTGTTCTTGCTATATGATTTTTTTAACTGCCTGGGTCGGGGTTTTTATGAGAGAAACGTTCCTGGAAGGGAAGCCGTTTGTGTGACAACAAAATATTTTTCTGTCGAACTTCTCGCATAACTTGACGTTAATGCGACGTTAACGTTATGTAGAAGCTAGTGTTAGCTTGTAAGCTAGCTAGTGTTGTTCCTGACCTAACCAGTTAGCATAGCCAGAATTAATTACTGACCATGTAACTCTATTTAACTACCCTGGTGTAACGGTAGCCCATATGTTACAAACTAAGCAGCCGACTGTGTTGCCGCGTTGTCAGCTGCGATGAAGCATGGCTGTTTTCTTTTCGACATCTTCTATCTAACAGCTAGGGTAACATCAGTTAGCCAACACGTTCAGCTCATCTGGATTTTTTTTAGTAAGCGGAGTCCCGTTTACTGAGCGATGACCCGAGAGTGACAGCCAAGACACTCGCTGATTCTTTCTGCCAATTTGCCTTTAGTCTACAGATAATAAAGGTTAGCTTGCTTGCCACATAACTTCGAGCTGGGACGAACGCCAACGTCAGCCATCAGACAAGCGAAAGCGGTCAGCTCACGGAAAACGGATGGCGTTAAGCTGGGTGTTTGGCAGAGAGGGGGAGGGGATGAGGCAGGGCTACAGCGAGCGAGAGAGACAGACAGCGCCTACATGCCTGTAAGTGTTTGCTTGCGGCTAAATTGTAGCTTTTTTTGTAGCGCCAGTCAATACATTTCGCCTTCTTTTACTGTCTGCTGTATTTGCTTCGCGTTTCGGCAAAGAATATTTGAAGCAGGATATGCGACAGACACGATCTCGGCGACTCAATACCGTTCGCTCAACCACCGTGCATTCCGAAATTGGTGGTGCAGGGCAGTGAGCACAATGTCTGCTCTCCGCTGACCGACTGCAATGACGTTTGCTTAGGGAACATCAATAAATTACTTTTCTCTATATACATGCAGACACAGGGGCGAAACGTCCTTTTCTTTTTGTGTCATCGTCAAAATGGCTATTTTTATTGTCAAATACCTCAACAAATTTTCTCTGTTTTAATGTTTAAGCCACATGAGTAATAACTAAATATTTTGTGATTTGTTTAAACGTTTTATGAAATATGAACAAAAAGTGCACATTCAGAAAAATTAGGAATAGTATAAAGCACTGTGGCAAAGATGGTATGTACAGCCAATACTTAAAACACTTTTACACTTAAAGTTAGATTTTATCAGTTAACTTCTTGCACGACAATTACAGTAAAGCAGTTGCTTTGTTCTCAGGCTCCCTCCAACAATGCTCATACAAGATGTACAAAAGAAAATCACAAGTAAAATGAGAAAAAGAGAACTAAAGACATAAATACTGCAGAAGTTAAAACACATGAATAAAATATAATGTATATAAAATATTATATAAAATGTAATACTGAGGTAGGCTGGTGTACAGTAGTGATGAAATGAATAAACTGTAATGTAGACAGGTTGTGCAGTAATGTAGTAACTATATGCTTAATGAGAACCAGTTATGGACAGGTAGCAACAGAGTGTATACAGGTAATGCACACACACGTATGTATGTATGTATGTGTATGTATGTATNAGATATATATATATATATATATATATATATATATATATATATATATATAGATAGATAGATAGATAGATAGATATATAGATATAGATCTATAGATATAGATCTAGATAGAGATAGATATAGATCTAGATAGATATAGATATAGATATATAGATCTAGATAGAGATAGATATAGATCTAGATAGATATAGATATACATACAGATATAAACAGGTTAATATCAGTAAATGCACCAATATCTCAGATTTGACCTCTCCAGTCAGACTTGTCAGTTCCTTGTCTTAATTTGTAACATTGAAAGTAGAGGGGAGTTATGTCTGAACACAAAGCCTTCAATGGGACCAAATTAAAGAATAACATTTAGAAGAATTGATGGTACAAAAACGGGTTATGTCTGTTTAACATTAATTCCATTACAGTACTAAAGAACTAAATGAATTGTAGACATCTGGAAAACGATATGCTCATTGAACATTGTGATTCTTATGTACCTATTGAGTTAAAGAATTGATAACTCTGGTAACTTCAATGCATCTTAATGACAGGACTGAGAAGCCCTTTGCACCTACAGTATGTCTATTACTTGAGAGACGGTCCCTAACCGGCTGCCACAGCCATTCTGTTGAGCAATGATAGCATGTCTATTTAGGGATAGTCATGGACAAGCATTTTGTCAAATAATTTACTCATTTTGTTGCTCTAAATTAGTTTCAGCCTTTTGTTTCTTCCTGATTTTTGTGTGTGTTTTTAAATTGTAAACTTGGTTCACTTGTTCTCTGGTCCATCTATATACCTTTCCAAGTGTAAATATATTGCAAATAAAGGTTGATTTTAAAATAATTGAATTAATGGAAAAGATCAAAATGTCACCGTGGGGGCTGCACTGTGAGAAAATTTTCACACCAGTGTTAGTTCTCTCAGAACACCGTTAAACACCAGTATTTCAGGTTTTAAGTTGAGGAAACATTATGAAACAGAGGAGCTTAGTTTTACATTCAGAGCCTAGAACTTTTAACATCTGTGGTTCTAGACTATTGTTTAGAGCCTCTGGTTAAAGCCAGACTCTTAAGTTGGTTGGTAACATTCAACAATTGTCCTGGTAATTTCTGCCATCGAGTACCAGTGTGACACTTTTATTGGATTGCATTATACTGGAATTTCGAGTTCCTTCACACCTAAAGTACTAAAAGCTTTACATTAATGTTGATTTGTGGTCTACCCCTGATTCTTTCTGTCCCTCCCTTATTGCAAAATAAATATGAGTAGATTGCACATTTGAAGAATGCTTGAAATAATATGTTAAAGTTCACAGACTGATTTAAAACCCAGCAGCCTGTTTACTGACCATCTGTCTTTGTCCACTTTAGCCTCTTTGAGTATGCGTATACAATGAAAAGGCGTGTGGAGGACCAGGAACCAATATTTGCGCCCCAGCAACAGCAATCACGTCGTCCCCCAGTTCAAGGCATTGCAGACAACTTCCAGCACCGGGCTCTCGCCCCGGCCCCTACTGTGATAGAGGCAGCAGCAGACAACATGCAGCCGTCCACCGGCATCCAGTATTCTCTTCCCCAAGGCTACCAGGTATGATGGTATCAATGTATTCGGCTTGAACAACAGCCTCCGGAGCAAGAGTTGCTGTTATGTTCAGCTGGGTCTTAGATTAACTTTTTGCCAAGCACCAAATTCCAATTAAATGAGCCTTTAGTGGATATATGGATATAAGTCAGAATTCACATTGGCTCAAAACATTTAAAGGATGATAGACAAGATGTTAAACTTCTGTATCCTCTCAAACTTTGTCTTTATGGACCATTTTAAACTTGCTCTTACTGTGAGCTGATTGAATGAAAGAAAAACAATAGCGCTGTATGTTTAATTGGTTTCCAGTTAAATTGGCTCTTCTCAAAGGAGTTGCCATGTTTATTAAAAAATAGATGCATCTTGCATTGTGGATGTTTCACAGTGCAAGATTCCGTTTTAAAAAGCGTCCTTTATTTAGTGTAATTGTAATATTATGTACTTTATGTAAGACTTTTTGTAACCCCACTGAGGACATGGTTATCTTTAAGGTTTATGGATCCTACAATGCTAGTAATTTCTCCCCTAAAAAGGTGCCTACAATGCCTCAGAGCACAAGTGGACATGGACACGGACATAACAATACTGCACCTCATGTGGGTCCCCACGCACACAGCCTAGCAGTTCAGTCCCAGGGCCCTGCAGTGGTCCAAGGTCACGTTCATCCACCCGCACCCATGACTTCAACCCAAGGACAGCAGTTTCAGCGACTGAAGGTACCCCTTCATGGACAAATATACAAACTTTAAAATATATCCACCAAAGGGAACTAAAGCGGCCACCTAGGCCAAGTGTGTTTTTATATAATGACATCAACAATGAAAGAAAGAAATTGTTTATTTTACATAGTACAAAGCAAGACCTTTAATATTAAGTCGATAGGCATTTTTGACTTTTCTGATTTTGAGTTCATTTTTATTCTGCATTCTGTGATTACAGAATGTCTGAGTTTTGCAGAAGGAGAATCAGCCAATAATTTTTCACTCTTTACTTTACAGGTAGAAGATGCATTGTCCTATCTGGATCAAGTGAAGCTGCAGTTTGGGAATCAGCCACAAGTTTACAATGATTTCCTTGATATTATGAAAGAGTTCAAGTCACAGAGGTGAGCTGGTGAAAATCCATAAATAGTATTTTCATGTGTCAGGTTTTAACATGTGACATGCAGAACAATATCTGTGGACCCAGTTGTTGATTATCAGATACTAAATTACTATCATTCATTCTGTTACTACAGCATAGACACTCCTGGAGTCATCAACCGTGTGTCCCAGCTCTTCAAGGGCCACCCAGACCTCATTATGGGCTTTAACACTTTCTTGCCACCCGGTTATAAGATTGAGGTTCAAACCAACGATCTAGTCAACGTGACCACGCCAGGTCAGATCCACTACATCACCCCTCATGGTATTTCTATTCAGAACATCCCTGCAAGTGGAGCATCCAGCCAACCTGCAAGCCACCACCAGCACCAGAGTCTGCCGCAGGCTGGCCTGCAAACTACCACTACCACCCCACCCATCCCCACCCAACCATCTCCAAATAAAACCAGCAAGGTAGAATACAGGCTTCTATATTGGTCCATTGAATTAGGTATCATAGACTAAAACATATACAGGGCTTCTTATTGCTCTTTCTTCCCAGACTGAAATCATTTTTTGCACACCAGACTGAATCCTTACTTGATGAGTGTAATGACATGCTTGTGCTCTTCTCTGTCAATCCCCATAAGCCAATTCAGTCTCCGGCCCATACACCCACCAGCCAGCCCAACCCATCCATCCCATCCTATGCCTCACCGCGCTCACCTTCGGTTCAATCCCACACTCCTGTGAGCAGCACGCCATCCGGTGGGCCACCTCCCCAGAACAACCAGCCTGTGGAGTTCAACCACGCTATAAATTATGTCAACAAGATCAAGAACCGCTTCCAGGGTCAGCCAGACATCTACAAAGCCTTCCTGGAAATCCTGCACACATACCAGGTAAGAAAATACACACCAATAAAAAAAGGGATGTTGGTACCTGTGTGTGCCTGCTAGAGAAAAGAAATCAGGATACACAGTGGTAATCTCACCACCTTTTGTTTATGATAAATTTTCCAGAAGGAACAACGAAATGCTAAAGAGGCAGGAGGCAACTACATCCCCGCACTGACTGAGCAGGAGGTCTACACTCAGGTCGCAAGACTCTTCAAGAACCAGGAGGACCTGCTCTCCGAGTTTGGACAGTTCCTGCCTGATGCAAACAGTTCACTGGTGAGTCTCACTCTCCTTCAGCGTGGCCTATTTTAACTGGACTTTATTAGATAATGGTTGGTGTTGTGATTGTACAAAAAAAGAACATCCTCTGTACTCCCCCCCCCTAATTGTTGCAGAGGGTCAAATTCATTTAGGAGTGCTCTGATGCTAGCAAGGCTATCTTGCCCACCTGAATCTTTTGTTTATTTCAATAATAATTCAACTTATATTATTAGTAGTTTCCCTGCTATTGTTAATGATGGATAAAAATGAAATCCGTTTTGGGTAGGGTTAGACAGAAAAAGTATGAGAACCACTCCATTTAGCATTTCAGTGAACATTTAAGACAGCCCTCTCAAGAATTGTCATTATTGTGGATGTTATGGCAAGTCTGTAATTATTTAAAATCAGTCTTTAATCATTAAGTATGCTCACTGCCTCTTATTTTGCCAGGACAGGCTCCCTTTCATATATTGAGCTTCTACAAAAGTTGACTGTACACCCGTTTGCTTTTATGCTTCCTGTTCATTTTTGTGACTTCTCTTTGGTGAGATTATGATGTGTAATCCTCTTCTCAGCTGCTGGGCAAGACCACGCCAGACCGGGCAGAGTCGGTGCGTAATGATCATGGCGGCACAGTAAAGAGACCCTTAATGAACAACAAACAGAGGCTGAGCCAGAACGGCCTGCCAATCAGGAGGCCCGCTGGAGTGGGAGCCACACCGCCTGTCAAGGTACAGCCCCCTCTATATGCTGACTGACTGCATATATTCAGCTGTTTGTACTGTTTGTTTCTGCCATGTTGATGTCAGAAATGTCAGTATGCTGCAAAGACAATTTGCCTCCAATTTAAATGAATGAGGGTAGACTAAAATATTAGAAACACCTCACAGATACAGTTCAGCAGCATCTGCATGACCAAAATACAGCCTCCAAATAGCCATAAAGTTGAATAAACACCTCTCTGAAACAGTTTCAACAAAAACGGAACATTAGAACCTTCATGAAGGTAGAATTTATGGTGGGGCTATTTTATATTAGACTGCATTAGATTTAGCTAGGTTTACCTGATCAGTGATCATTTTGTAATCTCTTTATACCCTTGCAGAAGAAACCCAAAATAATGGGGAAGGACCATGGCATGACTGAAGTCAGCAAACACAGTACCAGCACTGAAACGATGTTCTTTGAGAAGGTCAGTATTGTTATATTCACTAGCAGTATTGTTTATTTATAGTCCCACAATAACAAGCTGAAGAAGATTAAATCATCTCAAGGAAAGTTTGTTAAATCTTTTTTTTTTGTCATCACTAAAAACACTTCAACAGGTGAAGAAGGCTCTTCGGAGCTCTGAGGCATATGACAACTTCCTGCGGTGTCTTCACATTTTCAACCAGGAAGTAATCTCGCGTGCTGAGCTGGTGCAGTTAGTCATCCCATTTCTTGGGTGAGTTTAAACAATTGCCTCTATAAATGTACTGTTGTGCATTGTAGCTAAATAATAACTCCATACTAAATCACTTGAGTTGTAAACAGGTGTTCAGTACTATGGAGATATGAAGTACAACTGCGCCAGTAATTTTGCTAATCCTCAGTGTCAGTTAGTGTCAGTTTTTTTTTATGAGCAATATATTATGTTTTCTTTTATATACCATCATGTCCCCATTGCACTCATCAGATTTGGATTTTAATTAAATATAGTATTGATTTCATATCTGTTTCATCATCCATGCACATCACATTTAATACTTCACTGAAAAATATCTACTACTAATGTCAGTGTTACACTATATCTGTCATCCACGGGGCCGTAGCTTCACTATTAATTGTTTATTTCATATACATTGTGGCATGATTGACAGAAAATTCCCCGAGCTTTTTACGTGGTTTAAAAACTTCCTGGGCTACCGAGAATCCTGTCACGGGGAGTCGAGCCACGCAGAGAGTTTACCCAAGGAGCGTGCAACAGAGGGCATCGCCATGGAGATCGACTACGCGTCCTGCAAGAGGCTGGGGTCCAGCTACAGAGCACTGCCGAAGAGCTACCAGCAGCCCAAGTGCACAGGAAGGACGCCGCTGTGCAGAGAGGTGAGTCACTGCAGGAAGTCTGCTTATTAAAAGTATTTCTGTCATGATAAGCTGTTTATTCTCTCCTACAAGGTATGATGGTATCAATGTATTTGGCTTGGACAGCAGCCTCAGGAGTAGGAGTTGGTGTTGTGTCTGTTGGTGCTTAAATTTACATTTACGAGGCACCAAATGCCAGCAAAATGTGCTTTTAGTGGATAAATTGATAACCAGCAATAATTGGTAACATTTTTACAATTAAAGTAGGAATACAGCTAAAGATTATTTTCATTTTGGATTAATTTTCTGGTGAACCTCTTGATTGAGCATTGAATCTAAAGACACCAAATGTCCATTACAAGTTAATAGAGATCAATTGTCAAAAAATCCAAAGCTTTTCAAATGACAATGAAATGACAGAAAAGCAGCATGTCCTCACATTTGAGAAGGAGCCACGACCACTTACATTTGTCCTATTTTAACCTGAGAAATGACTGCAATGATTATTGGTTACAGCTTGGCATTGATTGATTGTCCAACGATCAGCCAATAGATTACTTGACCGAGTGTTTCATCACACAAACAAGGCAATCCTTTTGCTAGATTATGTTACAAACGGTGTGTTCATTACATGCTACATTTATATAAAGTGCACCTCAAATTCAGAATGAACTATGAAGCATTTTCAAGTTTGATTGATTGCAATCATTGGGGCTTGAATATACTTTACACACACACTTTAATTTAATTACTTATTTTCCTGCCTTTTGTGATGTTTGCACCTGCCATCAATTCGACAGCTTTGCTAATGAGAGCCTTCACACGAATGCTTTGCTTAAACGGAAATTTGAATTGAACCGAATGTCCAATTGCAGGTCCTGAATGACACGTGGGTGTCGTTTCCATCGTGGTCTGAGGATTCTACATTTGTGAGTTCCAAGAAGACTCAATATGAGGAGCACATTTACAGATGTGAGGATGAGCGCTTTGAGGTGAGGAATACTCAGTCCACTCACACGCCAAAGTAAAAACTGTAGCAGGGTTTGTACAAAGTCTTGAAAGTTTGGAAAATTCTTAATTTTAACAGTTATGTTTTCAAGGTTAGGAATATTCTTGAATTTGAATAGACTCCTTGAAAAATGCTTGATTTTCAACATCATCTGGTGTTTCATCATCTACACAATCACGCATGTAAACCAGAAATCTTTTAATATTTGAAACGAAATGATCCCGTTGTCATATTTGTTTGTTGTCTGTATTTATAGTCACAATTTAGTTGGTATGTGATGATAAAGATTTCAAGAGTCTGGAAAGTTTTGGTTTAGGTTCTTGAATTTTATTCTTAAAAAGCTGTACGAACCCTGAGAAAGTTCTTGTGTGTTTATAATGGTGCACTTTGCTCACGAGTCAAAAGACCACAGAAAAGCCTTAGATATCCAAAGAAAACCTCACTGCCGACACCGCCACCCATAATCAGACATAGTTAAATTCATTTGTCAATAATTTCACTGTGATTTCGTCCCCCTTTAGCTGGATGTTGTGTTAGAAGCTAACCTTGCCACGATACGAACCCTGGAGTCAGTGCAGAGGAGGCTTTCTCGCATGTCAGCTGAGGAGCAGCTGCGCTTCAAGCTGGACAACACCATGGGCGGCTCCTCAGAGGTCATTCACCGCAAAGCTATCCAGAGGATATATGGAGACAAGGCCAACGACATCATCGACGGGCTCAAGAGGAACCCAGCTGTGTCTGTCCCCATAGTGCTGAAAAGGTTCTTATCTGCCTGTGGTCAGGGCGTAACAGTTGTTCCTATTTTATAACATTTGATTTAGGACCACTTAAGGATTGTGCATTACTTCTTTTTGTCACTGTTTCAGATTAAAAATGAAGGAGGAGGAATGGAGAGAAGCCCAGAGAGGCTTCAACAAAATCTGGCGGGAGCAGAATGAAAAGTATTACCTGAAGTCCCTCGACCATCAAGGCATCAACTTCAAGCAGAATGACGCCAAAGTGTTGCGCTCAAAGACCCTACTGAATGAAATTGAGATGCTATATGATGACGTAAGGAAACATGTTCTCTTGACAATAATTTGATTAATTCAGGAAAACATAATGGCTTATTGTGATTGATGGTTGGTGCTTTTGATACAGTAATTGCTTTCCACAACACAGATGAATTAATTTTTTGACAGCTGTAAATGGGACGCTACCAGCTCATGTTGTCTAGATTGTTTTGCTCTTATACAGAATGCTACTGTCTAACAAGAGAAATACCTCAAAATTCAGCCCAATCTACTCCTGTCTGTGTCCTGTAGCGCCAGGAGCGAGCATCAGAGGAAACTGCCACATCGCCACTGAGCGGCCCACACATGACCCTGACCTTTGATGACAGCCAGATCCTGGAGGACGCTGCTGCCCTCATCATCCACCACGTCAAAAGACAGGTGGGCATCCAGAAAGAAGACAAGTACAAGATCAAACAGATCATCCACCACTTCATCCCTGACCTGCTGTTTGCACAGCGAGGTGAGCTCTCTGATGTGGAGGAGGAGGAGGAGGAAGAAGAGGAGGAAGAAGACATGGAGATGGATCAAGATGGCCCCAAGAAGCACAATGGCCTGCCAGGTAGCAGCCCATCAAAGTCCAAGCTCCTCTTCAGCAACACGGCCGCTCAGAAGCTGCAGGGCACAGAAGATGCCTATAACATGTTCTTCGTGAACAACAACTGGTATATCTTCCTTCGTCTCCACCACATCCTCTGTTCTCGATTGCTGCGAATCTACGGGCAAGCTGAGAAGCAGATTGAGGAGGATGCCCGTGAGCGAGAGTGGGAAAGAGAAGTGTTGGGGCTCAAAAGGGAGAAAAATGAAAATCCAGCAATCCAACTGAAGATGAAGGAGCCGAGTAAGTGAGAAAACAAGACCCCAGTGGTTTAATTAATCTTGAAGTTTTACTAGAATTGCACTCAAATCCTCACTAACATTGATTATGATTCCTCTACACAACCATGGTGTATCATATTTTGTCATTTCTCCCCGTGTAACTTAACTCTTTGACTATTTTCTACCTGCAGTGGATGTTGATGTAGAGGACTATTACTCAGTATTTCTGGAAATGGTGCGTAATCTTCTGGATGGAAACATGGAGCCGGCTCAGTACGAGGACTCCCTGAGGGAAATGTTTACTATCCATGCCTACATTGCCTTCACCATGGACAAACTCATCCAGAGCATTGTCCGGCAGGTCAGCACATTCAAGATTATATTATTTGTGATCGCACATAAAGACTCTAGAATTTCCTTTTTCAATTCAAACGTTATTTAATAATGCAAATAATGTTTTTAATCATACTGAGCTAAAATTTTACAGAATGCATAAAATGGATTTTAATTTGTTATGTTGTAAAGTGCATTGTGAGGATTAGGACCTGTCTTTTGCACTAAAACAAATGCATATTTGCATGCTAAGAAAAGGAAAGGAAAAAATGGAGATAGACAGCATTTAAGAGGCACAACCGAATTAGGGCTGCAACAATTTATTTTCATTATCGATTTAATCGTTTAGTCTATAAAATGTCCAAAAATTTTGAAACATGCAAATCACAATTTCCTACAAGCCCAAAGTGACGTCTTCTTTTGTCCAACCAACAGTCCAAAAGTCATTTACTGTCATAAATGACAAAGAAAAGCAGCAAATCCTCACATTTAAGAAGCTGGAATGTTTGACATTTTTTGTTTGAAAAATGACTGAAACCATTATCAAAATAGTTCTAACTTGCAGTCCGCCTCCAACATGAGCAGAAATAAAATATCTATTGCTTATCTCCAAACTGCATGATAGATGACTGAATCTGTAACCCTTCAGTCAGTGACTGTGCTGCTGTGACTTACAGCCTCTGCACTGATGAGGTTTGATCAAAAAAAGCTCAAGTTTTGCTTTTGTGTGGACACAGATGAGAATTGTAAAGCTATTGCTTTCACAGCTCCAGCACCTCGTCACTGATGATGTATGTGCTCGCGTGACGGACATGTACCTGGGCGAAAGTGCCAGTAAAGCCACTGGGGGCACTCTGTCCACGCAGACATCGAGAGCCACAGCAGAAGGGGCCTACCAGCGCAAAGCAGAGCAGCTTATGTCCGATGAGAACTGCTTCAAGGTACCATAAGCCCAGAAAGTAATGATAATGTTGTATTTCAGTCTAAACTGCTTTGAACACTTTGCATATTGGCAGTTTCCTTTGATTGCTTTGTAGTTGATGTTTGTAAAGAGCCGAGGATCTGTCAGTCTGGCCATGGAACTTCTGGACACAGAAGAGGATAACTCTGATGAGCCAGTGGATGCAGAGGTAAGACTCCTTCAATATTCAAGTACAGTTCATACCAGTACAACAGCCCTGCAATAAATATGTCTGTCATGAATATTTTGAGGCTGGAGTTAATGGTTGTAGGATTGTTTTGCATTATGTTGATATAAATTGATATAAATGGGTATTAGTGCGGAAACAATTAATCAGTTAATCAATAATTAATGAACAGAAAATGAATCCTGGTCGGTTAAAAGTCTTTTTCTCCCGTTCAGCTGGAATATTCACTGGTTCTGACCAGCTGCTCTACTGTGTTTTATATGATTGTAAATGGATTGTCTATGTGTTTTGGACTGTTAGTTGGACAAAACAAGCAATTTAAAGACATCCCCTTGGCTTCAAGAGAAAGTGATGGGCTTTTTATCTTACATTCTGACATTTTATAGACCAAATGATCAATCGCTTTATCTATTAAAAAAACAAAACAGAGAAGTTGGCAATAAAAAGAATGGTTAACAGCAACCTTATTGGGTAAAGACAAAATATAGAAAGAAAAACCTTGGGGGTGTGACACCTGTGTTTTTAGGACAACATATTGAAACCAGTTAACCTTAATGGGGACACTGGGATTAAAGGTCAAATATTCCAAATTTGAAAGGCCATAACCACTACTCTGGTTCAGTAGAGGGTCCACACTTGGACTGGGATGATATTCTTATCTCCCGATTCGATACTATCACAATACTTGGGTGCAGATTCAATATGTATTGCGGTTTTATATTATGATTTATTGCGATTTTTGTTTGCTTCTTAAATGCCAGACCTTGACCTTATATTACAGTTCTAGAGGCTGTATATGATGAACAATGCACATCACATGTCAGTCAGTTTTATTTCAGCAGCATCATTGCTATACTTCATATAGAAGTGGTAAATAAATAAATAAAAAAGAATCACGATACTCAAGTGAATCAATTTCTATCCCACCTCTAGTCTAAATGTATTTCTGTAAGCTATATGCAATACATGTTTTCTTTCTGCTCTGTCCTGCACAGAGGTGGTCAGACTACGTGGGCAGATACCTGAACTCAGATTCTGCATCCCCAGAGCTGCGTGAGCATCTTGCCCAGAAGCCGGTGTTCCTCCCCAGGTGAGGCCCCAGCCATGTCTCCCTCTTGTCTGCACACTTTTAAGTCCTGAGGCTCTAGTCAGCCGAGCAGCCACTCCACTGTTGACAAGCCAAACCAGCTGCCAAATACAACTCATTTTCAGAGATAGATAAAATGGTACTTGCACTGCAGAAACCTGACTTTGGAAGCTCTCTCTAATCACAAAAATGTGGGGCATAAGAGCTCTGCCTTTTTAGTAACGGACAAACAGCAAGGGTTTGAGAATTAAAGAGAGTAACTCCACAGTTACAGTGAAGTGCTTGCTGTGACTGACTGCCCTCCTGTCTGTTAAGAATCTCATTGGCCGTGAACATGACTCTTTCAGTTTCTGACCTCTGCCTCACATGGAAGATTGCACTTTACATGGCCATCTTTTAAAAAAAAAAAAAAAGGAATTTATTTATTCATTGATTCAGTTCCTTTTTAAATGGGAATTTTATTTATTAATAGTAAAGTTTTTTAAAATGGGTTTGGCTTGATCATGGGTTTTGAATTTCCACCTTAGCAGACAGCTATCTGGAATCATTTGGTTTGATTATTCACATTGTATCGAATTTAAATGATGATTTTCATTGTGTAACATAAGAACAAAAGTCATTGAATGCACAAACAAATGGGTTCCACCTTTTTCATTTTTCTACAATGTCTTTGACCTGGGTTTGAGAGACTGAGGCTCTTGTGTTGGACCTGAGAGACTTTGTTAGGACGGGACTGCAAAGTCATGGTTTCCTTTTCTACCTATTCATGCCCTTTGTTTGTGATTGTATCCAGATCAGAGGTCCTGTATGTGACTTAATCACTGTTTTGCAAATGTAAATGTTCAAATGTCCATTTGTTTAAGTCTGTTATACTCAGTGTTATGTTTGTAATAATTTTCAGTGGAAACAGTGCACTCCCGTTGCAACTTTTTGTTGTGGGTGAGGTTTTTCCACTGGTTTGACAGTAAATTAGTGCTCATAAGTTTTTAAAAACTCTGGTCAAGCACATTATCTGCAACACTTGTACAGAGGAGTAGGGTTTGTAAATAAAATGATTGTCTAAATTGTATGTTCATGTTGGTGTATTTCTTTCCTGACACCTCGGAGCTGTGCATGAAGGCTTGGTTGTGTCCGCTCTGTCTTAAAGATCCAGTTGAGTGTTGCACATAAAGCCTGTCTATCATTGCTTTTTGGTGCTTTTTGAGTTTTTTTGTTTCTTTGAGATGGCTGTCCATTACCATAAACATTTCAAAAGGATTTTTAAAACTGGAAAAAAAAAATCTTGCTCTTAGTTTTCTCTTATTTAACCCATTGCATAAATCTGGTACCTGACTATGATTTATCAGTGGGCTCACCCACATCTTGTCCTTTTTATTTTTTTATTTTTCATTAAATCTATGAGAGATCAGCAGCACAAGAGGTCAAAAGGCCCTTCTTCACAAATATCTTCTATGGCAGTAAACAAATCCAGCAGTTTCTTTTCCAGTTGTGTTGGGTCTTCATCTCATGATCATAACACTCTGTACATTGTTGGTGAAAGTTTGTGCACATCAAAGTATTCTCAGCTCATATCTCTTGATTGGTATTCGATCAGGCAGCAATTTTCTAGTGTTTGTTTCTAACAGTTTTTACCTGAAAATTGGCCTCACTGTCATGTCTTTTAAGTGGAGCCCTGAATGCAAAAATATGCTTCATGGTTTCAGTCCCCGCTCACCTGTACCCTCTGTGGTAAGTACACATTTAAAACTTTCATTCAGGTGGGGTGAATAATTGCATATCTTATTACCTGCACAAAATCAGGAACAATTTCCAATTAAGATAAATATTTGTTTGCCAAGCATATTTAGATTTGAAGTATGTGGCTGTGCAACGGAAGTGCACTGTACAGAAATATTACGACTGCTGCCTCTGCTGCTCTTATAGATCCACATTTCCCACGAATGATTTGACTCCCTATCTAATTCTATTACTCGGTGAGTTGCAATGCATGGGTTTAAAAATAATTGTTTAAAGGGACAGTCCTCTCAAATTTAACTATACTGCTCTCAAATTTGCTTAATGTCATGTGTATTGTGTCTGACCACATCCCTAGGCTTTAATGCACAGTGCATACTGTCAAACACACAATTGTGCCATATATAACATGCTCAAGTGAAAATAAAACAGTTCATAGATTTTTTTGGAAATTTGTGCGAACTTTCCCTGTAAACGTGATGCACTCTTTTGATGTGTGGACTAATCAGAAGAATTCCTCTGGGATCGGTCCGTGTTATTCATGGATGCCCATGTGTTTTGGCTTTCAGGAATTTGAGACGGATAAGGAAGTGCCAGAGAGGATGGGAGCAACTGCAGCAGGAGAGAATGACCAAGGTACCCTTGGACAAGTCGCAGGACGGCAGCAGTGGGCTAAAGATGGAGTGCATGTTCAAGCTTAACTCCTACAAGATGGTCTATGTCTGCAAGTCAGAAGACTACATGTACAGGCACACGGCACTCACACGGGCTCATCAGGTAAGCACAGGAAATAATAGTCGTGTACTTGCCATGGATTTTGTCTGCTCCCAATTCATTATTAATAGTTATAGGTTCAATCGTAGGTCTGGCTGATGAGTAATGTCAGAAAATCTAAAATGTATTCAAATGTGTCTGTGAACCTCCTGCAGTTTTTAACAACAGAGCGACAAAGAATCGGTCACGACAACTAAACACACGTGAACATAGCATTGTATATAGCTTGTAGAATATTGCTATTTGATGGACTTGTGCAGCCATGAAAACATGACATCTAGGGTTGGAATATTTCCCTCCGTTTAATGTTAAGGGGGCGTGAGACGAAACCGTGTTAGGAAGTTGCAGCGGTGTGAACTGGCCCGTCTCAGCTCGACTCAAGCTGGCTGACTCAGCTTGTCAAGTCGCCAGTGGCTGGTTTTAGAAGTAAGGCACGTCACCTGTTTCAACAGCCAATCAGCTCGTAGCGAAGTCAGCTGGTCAAGTCAGTTACAAACTGTCAGCTGGTCTGTATGACACAAGCCTTAAAATGTGCTCACATAAGATCATATCTTAAGATGTTACAAATGATCTCAGCTAGAAAAAAAGTGTGAAAAGTCTGCAGACCGGCGCATTAGACTCCCGTGTCTAACAGGTTTGTAATTAACGATTTAAAATTCACTCGACACTCGAGCTTATTAACGGGGCTCAGCAGGTAGACAATGCCGCTCCACCACTAACATCTCAAAATGCGCAGTAGGGCGCAGATTCTAGAGATTATTTTATAACATCTTAGTTCTGATAGTAAGTCTCCTTCATATCAGTGTAGGGAAAACCAGTTGGCTATCATCCCTTCAGTTGCCGATATATGACCCGATCGCCATTCGACACCTACTATTGGCTTGTGTATTCTTAATGCTAATATTGAAACCTTATGTAACTTTTTTTTTATGCATAAAGTGACATTTACCACTAACTCAGTGTTTACAACCCTAAAGCTTTTTACATAGATTTCAGAAGTGACAGACAAAAAGTGGCCAGTAGAAATGTTGAGTAACCTGCCACAGTGGCAGGTAAGGAAAAAACTTAATTTCAGACCCTGCCCCAAAGGATAAATGCTGAACATTTTCTGCTGTCATTTGAACCAAAGGTGCAGGATAGTCTTCCATTTCTACAGTCCAGTGCAGGGATACATTTTGTCTTGATGTTATACTACCTGAATAAATTAGAGGACTCTTTATAGACCTATTTCTGTGACTTTCTTCTTGTGTCCCAGTGGCTGAGCTGGGTTGTTCTGCTTGATGTCTCTTTCAGTCCCAACAGAGGGTCAACACACGCCTGCACAGACGCTTTCAGGCCCGGCTGGACACCTGGGCCAAAGAGCACGTGACCAGCGACATGGCTGCCGACAGCCACAAGTGGCTGATGGGAGATGAACAAGAGGGCCTGTTGTCCTGCACCACCACCTGCTGCCCTGAGGTCCTCCATTATATCAACATTAACAAGTACCGGGTGAAGTACAGAACACTGTAGTCTCTCTTATGGAAAGATAAACTGTGGCAGCCGTCACACAACAAACTGCCAGTGATGACTCCATATATACAGTAGCTTCATGTGGATTTTTCCAACCTGCTGTTACTGGACTCAGTTGCCAAAATTTGGGGTGTGTTGTCAGTCCACAATTCAAATGGGATGTAAATTTCCCACTTTTTGCAAATGTGTCAGAACTGATTCATGAACCTTGTCCTAACTTTCAAGCTTTTACTGCAAATTCTGCAACGTGTCTGAAATAGAAGTTTTGTCACTATATTGGAAAAACCCACCTGTCTCAGTAATCCCATTGTAATATTAAAGGCAGATTTTTACACGAGATTAATATACAGAGAAAACACTCCTGACTGTATCTTCTCTTTGGCGCAGTTCACAGTTTAAACAAAATAAAACTGGTTATAATTAAAACTCAGCAGTTTAACATTGAAAGTGTTGTTTTGAGGGCGACCTCATGATTTTACAGGAAAAACAAACAACCTCAGCTACCTGTTACTTCTGTTAAAATGTTGGAGATGAATCTGGCTTCCAGCTGTAAACTTGTATAGCCCGTGAATGTTTTCCTTTTTGGTATAATAATATTATTATTATTATTATTATTAATAATAATAAGGCACTATATATATTCAGCCTCTCTGGCGACTGCTGGGTACATCAGTGCCAGCAGTGTGTATCGAGGACAATAATTTATGACCGCCCAAACACTTTGTGTAAATATGTTGTTTATATCTAGATTTCTTTTTTTATCAGATGTCATTGATGTGTAGCGTACATTAACACACACATAGTATCAATCTTTAGCTAGAGGTTGCAGAGAAGTTTATTAAGAAAATGAAAACTTTTAACTGTTTTTTACCAAAGGATGTTTAATTAGAGACCTTTTTTCCTTTGTGGTCTGTTGAACGTGTTGTCCCTAAAAGTATTTGTTTAGTAGAAAAACGACCCGTTTTATACGTGTTTCGACCCCCTTCTGCGCATTTCTGCCTTCAGTCTTTGGCATCAGTGTCACTCCTGGTTTTAAGATGATTGAATGTAGCTGAGCAGCAATTTCTCCATTTTGTTTTTTTTGGAAAGTACAGGAGTATATGTCCATATAAGTCTCAACAGTGCTGTCAACTTTTACTTGTATTTTTAACTTTGCCACATGGCTAGTCTGTATGACGGGTTCAGTGGTCTCACAATGTATCACCTATAAAAAGTGTACGAGTTGTTTGTTTTTTTAATGCCCAGTGTTGACGACGAACACTGACTGATGTATAGTAGGTCTATACATGAATGTCAGCCATGTGACTTGTGTACAGTTTTAAGGATTAAGAAAACAAGAAGCAATAATTCCTTTAGTCGTAGTCTGTCAACGCTATGAGTTTGTATTTCTCGCTGAAATACAAATGTGAATGTTGTATTCCCTTAAAAGAGGGATGTAAACTAAGGATTTTCCCTTCTGCAGTTTGTTTAATTAAACTGGAATTGGCCCAATAGTTAGTGTAGGTGAGGCTGGATGGGAAGATATCCATCATACTAAATTCTGTGAAGTGTGTTTCACCGTGGGAAATGAGCAACAGCCTTTTCTTAACGTTAACTTTAGGAAAACAGTCAGAACCTTTTTATAATTTTTCACATATGGATAAAAACATGAGCAGGGTGGAAGCAAACGCACCAAAAGTTCAGTATGGAAGTGCAGATTGGCAGCACTCCGAAGAAGAAGAAAAAGAAGGAAAAAAAAATAAAGGCGACAGTCGGTAACATAACCAGCTACAGACAATCTTGGAACAGTTTATTACTTGGGTTTTTATTTTTATATTTACTGTGTTTTAATGTGGAATACCACCGGAAGTCCCACAGAGCTGATTGTACATAAAGACATTGTTTGTACCTCTTTTAATGCATCTCTGATGTTGTTCATGAGTGTTAGTATGGTGTTTGGCATTAAACTATCCTTTAAATAGACAGAAACTCCGTTGACAGCTTCTTGTGTTTGTGTTATATGGGCCACTTATTATTTAAAAAAAACAACAAAAAACGGCTATTCCACACTGAAAAATTTATTGAGGGAACGTTTTGACCAGCGAGTTCTTCATCAGGCGATGTCTGCAGCACTTCCTCTGCTGCTTTAGGCCGCCACCTTCTTTGTCTTTTATACCTTCCCAAGATCTAAAGCTTAAATTGAATGACAGAAATCATACTTTGGTGGTTTAATTTCCTATGCTAGAAGAATTATATACAAAAAGGGAAAACGGCAGTAATATCCATCTGAAATTGGGATTTTCATGAAGATGCAAAACACTATGTCAAAACAGATTATTTGAGATGTTGATTTTTATGTGAAGTTTCACTTCAGACACTAGCTACGGATACATGGACAATATTTCTTCAACCTAACTGAAATCACCCTGATCTCTAATCATGTAAACTAAACTGTTTACATGGACACTCAAAGCATTTAATCAGAATATAACTTTTGACATACACACAGTGGTTCCGCCCACTGTGAAGCGTCAAATCTGCTGGAAATTTAACAGAAGAAGTAGTTGTTTAAACAACTCGTTGTTTCAAGGCGTTCAACAATCCTTACAGGGTTTTTTAAGGTTTCCAACAAAAAAGTTGTATCAGCCACACACCGGTTTTGTTTTGCTGCCGCCATGTTTCTGTTCCTCCCGAAAACTTGTTCGCGTCACCAAATGTTTCCCCACGTGGGGCAAACATGCACAGAAAGATTAGATTAAGCGTTTGCATGGTTATTAGGCGCTAATATTTTTATATTATCATAATATTTAATAGTCTCTTCCGATTGAGGTGGTTACATGAGGCATTTTTATTCTGATTGGGCTATTATTCCAATTACTATGAAATATTAGGGTCCATGTAAACGCAGCTAGGCATACTGAAAGATTATTTGTTGGTGGAAATTTGAACTCTGAAAGGCCGTGGACGTTCAGCTATGCTCGTAGGTAGATCCGTGTGCACACAACATCATCGGCTCCAAAGATCTGAAACGAGATTGAGCAGAAGAAGGAAAAAAAAAAATCTGATTATCACTTCATCAGCAGTGGTTATTATTCATGAGACTCATTGCTTAACTTTGAGAACACACACAGCGAGCTTCAGAGCCGTCTGAGCCTCGATGCAAGTCCAAGGCAAACATCTCTTTAACACAGTACACCATGATTTATTTATTTAGCCTTTTGCTATCTTCAGTTATGTGACTCATAGGTTAGATACTAAATATATAAAACATTACCATCATCTTTTTAAATGGTTTTGGAAAATTCAATATTTATATTTAGAAATATAAATGACCATTTTAAAAAAAGAACATAACCATGAAAATGAGAGAGAACAAGTTTGTCTGCAGTCGTAGCTCTTAGTTTCTGAAATGGACAAAGCCTTTCCAATCAGACAAAAGTGGAGAGAAGCCTGTGTATTCCTGTAATGTATGTACAGATTTCAGTTGAAGTAATTGTCCCTATATATGTCATTTTACTGGAATAATACACTCCAATGAAGTATTAACTTTTCAAATCAGCATTTCATATGATTTGATTTCACTTTATTATCAGAATAGTTTTCTGAACTTTCTCCTGCATCTCAAGGCATATACGAAACAAAACGCAACATTTAAACAACAAAACAAATACTACAAGCATCTATTACATC
Source organism: Maccullochella peelii (assembly GCA_002120245.1). Lineage (NCBI taxonomy): Eukaryota > Metazoa > Chordata > Actinopteri > Centrarchiformes > Percichthyidae > Maccullochella > Maccullochella peelii. Next base: position 126,654 of record LKNJ01001657.1, read on the forward strand.
AGACATTACGAATTAGTAGCTGTAGTGCAATCTAGTTAATCAGTTTTACATTCATAGCTTAGAACTGCATGTATTGTAGTCCTTAAATTTCTTTCTAATAACATGGTCAGTCCTCATATTTTCTGCTGCTCTGTTACATTTCCACCACTAATGGCCTAAATGCTGGCTAATATCATGATATTAATTTGACAGTGCCTGCTAATGAGACAGACGTGACGTGAGGGGTGGGTGTGTCCGAGCCCAAAGATTTATGGGAGTCCCACCAGGGACGTAGCATTGTGGCCAGCGGCACACATCATCATTATCTCAGGCTATGCAGCGTGGCAGGACGGGGGGAAGCAGGCCCGCGCTGTGAAAAATGGAGCTGAGACGACTCCATCTGGCACTTGGCGCACTGCCGAGGGAGACATTAACTGGAGGCAACACCAGGGTCCGTTGGGATTTCTCAATGGCATGATCAATGAGACCAATTAAAGCCCACAGGAGGACACACACAGATTTGGACACCATCACAGCCACACAATTAAATCTGGCTCCAGTCCCATCATAAAGTAGCCAATGCAGAACTACATTAATCTTGAAAAATCAATGTTTATTGGCTTGAAATGTAAAGGAAGTATATGAGGTTCCCAGCGTGGACAAGTAAGAGTAGTTATTCATTCTCAAGCATTTATCCTCTTCCCCCTTTTTTACTGTAGACTCTCCAAATGGTCATGACAGTCTACCAATCTTAGATCACAGTGAGTGCAGTAAGTCACCACGTCTTCATTAAGCTCCACATCCATCCATCTCTGCACGAGAGCCTAATTTCCTCATCTGCACATAAACTGGCAGTTTATGTACATTTTTTTCTGTTTATACTGAAGGATCGATCACATTCCTCTGTGAGCAGAGAGGACTTGTGAACTCATGTTGGTAGAAGATGGGATTTGTTTAGATCACTGTAGATGAATGAGCAGGGTGTTTACTAGCAACTGAATATGAAATTGGTACTGCCACACAGCAACAGCAGCTTACAGAGGAGGGCTTGCACCTTGTCCCAGGCTGACAAAGCTATAGGTGCTGCTATATTCCTCATATTTCAGCAACTTAAAAAGGGACTCTCTGTTTAAAATCTCTTATTTATGTAGACAGGCCTACATGATTACAGATGTGAAAAGAAGAAATTGTTTTGTTCTCCTCCACTCAGCCTGTCACTGTCATACTGTTGGTCCTGATTGGCTCCCATCACTGACCGTTTGGTAAAATCCTTCCAGTTAGGCGAGTTTGCACTCTGCAATATCCAACCTGAGCTGAGCTGTGTCACAGTTGCGTACTATTTAGTAATTCTATATTTTGATTATGTGTGTTAGTATTAGTACTAGTATTAGTGTGTTTAGCATTCAGCTGTACCTGAAATCTGTGTGAACTGAAGACACTAAGTGTTTACAGAGAGAGGTCTGTCTGTGCCTGTCTTTTTAGTAAGTAACTACATGGTCTGTATGACATACAGACCATAGTATGGGCCATTACTGTGAATATTTTTATGAAGGTTTTACAGTACTGTAACTTAACAACTGAGCTATAATATGTTTGAAATCCAAATTTTCTTAACTGAATATTATAGAAACCTTGAAACTAGACACTTTTGTATTAAGTATGTCAATTTCTCTTTGAAGTAATGTTTTTAAAGGTGACGTGAGGTTTGGTAACTGAGTGATGTGTACAGCTACTGACCTCAGCCTCCAGATCATTGGTAAAATATTTCAGTCTGTTTCACCTCATAGCCAAATATCTCTACTTCAACATCATTCATCTCTGAAAATCTAAACAATACATTAATTGAGGTGTAATGTGACGGAGTTATGGGAATGTGTCTGACCTCTCCCTCCTCCTTTGGTATCTCATTAAAACCGGAAAAGTCATGTTTTCTTTTCAATGATTCAACCCCACATGCATATCAGATTACAGCCTATAGCTCCAACATGGACAAACGTACACACCCTTATCTTGAATAAAAAACACATTTGGTCCTGTTCAAAGCTTTGTTCCCAGTTTGAAAAGCTGCATTCAGTCCAAATTACCGGCCCCTCTCAAATGTTTTGTGAGGTGAGTCACAGTCAGTAAAAAGGGAGATCTCCATCACAGCCAACTCTTCAGACTCTTTGTTGTCCATCTGGCCAATAAATCCAAGCAGATGTTTACAGAAAAAAACTGCTTTGTTTTTAGTGATCTTGAAACTGCCAGGAACTGGAGGCAGAAGTGTTTCTGATGAATGCAAGATAATGAAGTTCTGTCTAACAACAAACATATGGTAGTTAAATGTTAATTTTTTCCTTTGAAATCTAGATTAAGTTTCCCTGTGGAGCCCCTGAATAGGTGCTGCTGCAAACTGTAACAAATAATTCACTTGCTTTCAGCCTTTTGTGTCATTTCTATTACCGTGGACCATACAGCCACAGCCAGATACACAACAAATGACCAAGAAAAACCTTTATGAAAACCTCTATTTTAATATGATTTTCCTTGACGTGAAAAAATAATAAATAAATAAATAATGCATCATGATAATGTGCTGCCTCACAGTTGCAGGCATGTTTATCCACACCCTCATTTGGCAAAAGAAGGAAACCCGAGAAATGGATGGTGTCTCCAAATGGCCCATGGGAGTTCAGAACATTTCCTAGGAGCTACGTAGTATTCTGGAGAAATATTGACCAGATCATTTAACATTTTCACATCTGGTGTCACCACCCAGTTATGGCCTCTCTTGACCATCTGTCTAGTTTTGGTTTCTGCTTCTGCCGTGATTCTGCTGGCATGGCCATCGTCATTGAGAAATAAGCTCAATTTGATTTCTTGCTTAGAGTTAGATGATTGTTACTGTTCATGTCCGTACGGTAAATATGAAGCTGTATATCTTGCTAGTCTATACAAAAACTAGGACTGCAACTAACAATTATCATTATTGATTAATCAGTTCATGTTTTAATCTATAAGATGTCAGCAAATGGTAAATAATGCATGTTCCAAGCCCCCAATGTCCAAGCTGATGTCTTCAAATATCTTGTTTAATCTGATCAACAATCTAAAAGCCAAAGATATTCCATTTACTCTCATAGAGGACTAAGAAAACCTGAAAATATTAACATCAGTGCAGCTAGAACCCATGATTTGCTTGAAAAATTACTTAGAAGTTATGGTAGGTGGATTTTGTTACCTTTGCACAAAGCCAGGCTAGCTGTTTCCACCAGTTTCCAGTCTTTATGCTAAGCTAAGCTAATTGGCTGCTGGCTGTAGCTTCATATTTACCGTACAGATACGAGAGAGGTATCAACCTTCTCCTCTAACTCTTGCCAAAAATAGCAAGTGCATTTCCGAAAATGTCAAGCTATTCCTTTAAGGTTTGGCTACACCGCGCTGCCAGAACAACAGTGCTTTTGACACAAATTGGGGACTGTCCCTTTAGTCAATCATTTGTTTTCTTATTGGCAGAAAGAGAAGTAGAAACAGGAAATGGCCCATGTGGTTAAAGACAGCGACTTCCAAATTTGACACCTCATCCCACTGTGCAAAATATCCAAACATCTGTTCATTGATCTGATGAGTCATTGTGTGGATATCTTTCTTCAGGCTGATGGGATGAGTGCATTTGGGAGCCACAATTTTTATAAAAGAAAAGTTTTTTTTTTCGAGAAAGAGAAACAAAAGTCATGATCCTGAAGAGATACATGTGGGTCCAGAGGTGACAGACTTGTGACTATCTCTGGGTGCAATCCATGCACTCTTTCTTATCTGTCACCATATTTCTAGTTACAGTAAACTTAATAAAACGACTCACCAGTATGAGTTCATCCCCTTTGAGTTCTCGGCTCCAGAAGGTCTTCGGGCCGTTCCCGCTCAGTAGAGTCTGTTTGCAGTAAATCTTGTTTTCTGTTTCCCAAGTGGCCAAGCTCTGTAGAAAAGCAGCTCTAATGAGGTTTCCTATATTTATCCCCTGAGTTTCACCTGGCTAACAGGATGTCAGCACTAAAGCAAAGTGATAGACGAGAGATCAATGGAGACTATGTGTTTATCTCTTTGTCCCGTCACTCTGCAAGGGAGTCTTTTGCATGTTTATCACCCGCCTTCCTTGCAGCTGGTTTCCCCTTTATTTCAGTAAAATATGAGACTTAAAGGGACACTACGCCGCCTGTGTTGTATAATGTTATCTGTGGCTCTGGAGGATCTTTCCAAAGTCTGTGAAAATAACCAAGTACCACCAAGTGTCACCAAGGGACCCTCTGCATTTACCAGGCAGAAAGGGTCTAGGCATTATGGGAAATGTAGGTTTGGAGTTTGACCCAAACTAGTGACTAAAAGTCATGATATCTCATCCTCTGCTGCTTTCATTTTGACCATTATTTTTTTAATCTGTCTAATCTGTCACAAATTCCCTGGCTTAATGAAACGTGTTTAACTTGCCTTTAACTTGCAGAGAGTTAAGTCTTGTTAGTTAATCCAGGTTTTTATAAGATAATGCAGCTGAACGTTTGGGCAGTTTTTCAGAAGCCCTCCAGAGTGATGTGTTCAGGTGCTAGTGGGAATCCCCAAGAGTTGATATGATGTTAATTTTTACTTATTCATAAATGTTAGAAAGACAGCTGGTGAATTGATAGAAAGTAAAAACTCATCATGTGCTGTTTAATTAAATTACCTTACACTTTCTCCCGTCCACCGTCTCCTCATTAAACTCCTCTCCAATGAGGAAGTTGATCTCCGTGGTGCGAACTGTGGTAGAAGTCTTGATGTAGAAGTGCTCGCCGTTCTGCCTTATCTCCACATGGGGCTTAGACGCAGCCGCCACTGCTACTTTTCTCAGCATGGCATTCACACCTGAAAACATGTACAAAGCTACCTGTGAGCCTACAGTAAAAATATTAAGTGATGAGCCTGTAAAGTAGTAAAAAAAAAAATATTTCCTAACTTTTGCCACTAAGTTTAAGATCTACTTTCTCCATATTTTATCATCTGACATTGAGTTGTGTCACCTCACATTTTTTCTGTCTGCCTCTGGTGCCAAAAGGGTGAAAAAAAAATCCTGTTTCAGAGATGAAACTTATTTACTCAAAGAATGCATGAAGGTCATGGTATCTATCTCAGGCAGTCATTCCACAGTGCGAACAACTCACTTTTGTCAGGAGGATATATTTCAGTAAAAAGCAGTTATTTTTTATATTTTAAAAAAGGGTCCTCCAGCAGCTGCAACTGAGATTGTTATCAGTAGATGTTGCAAATATGGAGGGTGCAGTGACAAGGTGATGAGGGGGAGGAATTCTGGTGCCATTTGCTTTGTTTAGCACTCCATGAGAGAGTCTGTTCTCCAAATGAGTGGAAAAAAGCTATTAACCCTCTATGAGAGAACACTTCAATCTGGTTCCCATCCATCCTCCTTGTAGTCCATCACTCAAATGCAGCAACAATGCAGTTTGTAATTAAAACCAGTTGTACTTCACTTTGGAACAAGCAACTTCAGTGTTAAAATGTGTCTCCGGTCACCATACTTCCATATGAAAATCAATTAAAACAGCAGCAAAAACCTGTGCTATTATGGAGCTAAAATTTGAGACATTGGATTGGTGGAAATGTGGTGGAAAAGATCACCTTTTATTGTAGTTTTTTGCATGAATTTAATCAAATGTAAATTTGATGCTTGTAAATGTAAATAAGATGCTTACAATCTATGTATAGTCTCCAATTTGTACCTCAAATGCATTTGAAAATCAAAAAACTATTCACTTAACACCAGTCTACTCTGCATTTACCAGGTAAAATCTAGTGCAGGAATGGTTGTCTACAGTGCAGATAATAGACCTCTATTCATTTAATTCTCTGGATAATTAAAAAAAACCTCTCACTGAAAGACATTCAAACCTTCATAGAAGAAAAGCGAAATTTGTCCTTACCCAGTGCTTTGAGCAAGTCTTCGAAATTCTCGCTGCTTTTCATTTTCCAGGTGCCTTCAAAATTGGGCATTTTTCTTGTGGGCGTTTGCTTGTGTGTCAGCCTTTCTGCCTCCAGTCGTCTGTCTCCTCCACTCCCTTTCTTCAGGCTCTTTCTCTCCCTCTCTGCACGTCCCTGTGCTCCCTCCTTCTCCTTCTCTCCTCCCTCTGTCCAGTGATCCCACACAGCAGACCAAACCCCCTCTGCCTCCTCTCCCACACATTAATTACACACATTTACAGACAATCACCTCCACACATGCACACGCACACACACACACACACACACACACACACACACACACACACACACGTGTTCTTAATGGTCTATTCTCATTAGAGATTTCTTTTAATGACTGAGGTTTAGTGGAACTTAATGGTGCATTTATACAAATATTTAGTCTTAAAGTCCCAAATGCTGCTTTTATATGGAGGGTTTGGGACCTTGTTTTAAAGGGACATTTCACTCAAATAAAAAAGACATTTTTTTTCTCTCATTTACCTCTAACTGTATCTGCAGACAGTTTTGTTTTTATTTTTCCAGGTTTTGAGATATTCGTCTGTGAGATTTCTGCCTCCGCCCCAATACAATGGAGGTGAATGGAATTTTGCCTCTGGTGCAACAACTTCCAGAAACAAGCAACAGAGACTCTGATCCCTGCTGAGCTGCAGTGGAGGGACAGTAACACAAAGAGAGAATTTTGTTTAAAAAAAAAAGACCAACTTTGTAAATACTCAATTAATTTGTGTAACTCGGACCGCTGAAGCTTCATATTAGCTTCAGCTGAACTTCAGAATGCATTTTCACATGAAATGAGGACTGTGGATTTTGTCTCGTATCACTTACATTGGAATCACATTAGGACGGGGATCATTTCCTGACCAGTAACCAAAAACTGTTTTAATCTGCATGTGAGTATTATTTTAAAAGACTTGTGACGCTACCCTTTTAAAGATGAAATGTGTGTGTGTGTATATATATATATATACAAGATGAGACATCGACATATAGATAGACATATAGATAATAAATTATACTGATACTTCTTTGTCCTTTGCTGCTTTTTAAATCTCAAAATTTTGGCTAAAGCTGCAAAGAAGATGACACAGTTGATCCTCTCAGTGCTTTGATTATCCCACCTTGTGTCCTTCACACACACACACACACACACACACAGTCGCACAGCTACCACCATTACATCCCATGAGAATGAGAGGCCCTTCCTCTAACCCCAGCCAAGTCAGATTTGTTCCCTCTCTGACAGCCCCTCATCCATCTTTTTGACAAAGTGCCTCCCAGACACCGCTTGATAATTAATGTATAGAGCAGAACAGGGAGCACTCCGTCATCCCACCATGAAGTGTCAGCTCAGAGAAGCCCTCCGCTGTCTTCACCAGGCCTCCTCCTTGTTTGTTTCATTCATCAGTAGATTTGTCTGTTGGTCTCTGGGTTGTTTTATTTCCAGGAGGGACAGCGAATGTCAGAGTGCAGCATAGAGGGAAAGTTTGAGGATTTGTGACGAGCATGGAGAGGATTGTCTGCTGCCATCTATTGCCCTGTTTATAACATTCATGTCAGTTACTGGTATTTTTATGGTTTTGATGGGTTTAATCTGACTTTAAATGTCTTTTTGGTGAGTTGACATTAACCTAACCATTAATATTTTTCACTAACATGCAGTTATTTCTGCAGTAAGCTACATCTTTAATGTTTAAATTTAATTTAACTATATTTGAAAAAAATGAGAAAATGTTGTACATCATAATGAAATAAATCCCCAATCCCTCTTTTGTTTAACATTAAGTCAGTTTTATCACAAAACACTGGATATATTTCCTGTATTTCCTGAAAAAATATATCTTTCTAATATCATGACAAGCACCAGAATCCTCAAAATTGCATTGCCGGTCAAATCATTAATTTCACTTTTAATTGCCTGAAGAATCGTACTCTTACTGAATGTAGCATGTCTGTCCTCCGTAGATCCTTTCATCTCATTACCTAACTAACATAATGAGATATGACCTTTGGTGTCACCTTCAATAAGATGTATGGACACATTTTCTCCTCCCAAACCTTCTTAACTGCACAATGAACTCCCTGAGGGCAACAGGAACGCACAATATTGACATGTTTTATTTGTTTTTGTGTGTGTGTGTGTGTGTGTGTATATGGGGGGGTTAATGTTATATTTAATGAGGTCACACAAAGCCTCTTCCTACATTACATGCTGCTAAAGTTGACTATAATGTTCTTATGTAAAATTTGTACATCAAGGATTCTGCAGGCACCTATGAGACACATAATATCCCCCACCTCGCTTTTTAATTATTTGGTCCAATATTTATTTATTGTCTAACCAAGGAAATACCCTAAGTCAAATGGTCAAATGTGCTTTGTCTGCAGTTATTTCATGCAGTTCTTTTCAGTTTTTTTAAAGACTCTAAAAGCCTGAAAAAGCCTTACCTTTATTTTATTCATGTCTAATCAGTGTTTAGGGGTTTTTGAGATTAAACACAGACAATTTAAAGGCTGAAAACTACCATTCAACACCTTCCAAACTGTTTCACAGCACATTTGATTAGTGTATATAATACAATAAATCATACAGGGAGATTTATCAGCCAATATCTATGGAGTGAAAATAGTCTCAATAATAATATAAATGTGTATTACATGATCTACAAATGAAAAATAAGATTTGTAAATGTGAACAATGATTTGTGTGTAATTTTGGGTACTCCCAAATGCTGGGAAAACAGCCAGTCCAGGCAAAAAGCGGATGCCGGCTGAACCTAGCCCTAACCACTAGTAGAGGAACTATGGCCCCTAAAAGTTGAGATAGATGAATTATAGGTGGAAATGGAATAGGAAAATAAAAATCCAAAAGGTAAATATATACATGTCTGTCATTATTAAAGTAATGAGGCCAATCACCAAAATTTTTTATTTATATGTACCAGACTGTTATCTTATAATAACAGTAGGTTATTTGACCATTCACTTCACCCTCTGATGTCACCAGCCCCTAACAGGTAACTAGTGCAGCCAGCACTTCAAAAAGACACATGCAATGGGGCAATGTAAATATAAAGGATTATGTAAATGTGTGCAGAGAAGGACACAAACCATAGATTAAGACAAAACCTACATACATTTAATGCAAACAGGTTCAATAAACATTTCTTTATCATTTTAAATACACTCTTTCTATATATTTTAATGTTTTCTTTGAATAACACAGACAATATATGATGATACTATGAGCCAGCAGACTGCATGACACAATATTTTCCAAATCATTTAACTGAAAAATTTGACTGAATGAATTGGAAAAATCAAAGATGAATCATTAATTGGATCCTAAATGAATAATCAATTATATACAGTATATATATACACAATGTAACTCAACATTTTAATTCTAGGGTGCAACTATGCCATCATCCACAATTGTGTTAGGGCACTCTAGAAAGTCACAGGCACAGAATTCAATGCATGGTAAGCCAGCTGCAAAACAAGGACATTTCTTCTGTTGACTGCATTGTTTGTCCTTGGAGTAAAGATGTGTTAGAGCTCGCACTCATTGTGGCGCTGCTGCCTTTTCAAACATCACTGGTTCCATGACTCCTTCCACCAACCTCCAGCCTTTCCCCACAGGACTCCAAAGCACTGTTTTTTTGTGATTTTGTGATGTGCTGACGTACTGCGGTAAGCGTATTGCATCATTTCCGGTTGCCGGTGCTTTTGTGTTACTGGTTGTGTACTTTGCTGCTCCAGCTAAACTCAGTTAATTTTGTTATATTCTTCACTATAGTGGCTAATTACCCGCTATATACTTAAGCGTACACAAGTTCTGCTTAAGCACTCATAGCTCTCTCCTGTTAGCGACTCTCCGCTAACCCCACAGATGTTTACACGCTGTTCAGTTGCTAGCTACTGTACTTTAGCTTAGCAGTTAGCGATGGCTTCTCTCTCTCCCTCTTCCTCTCCTTCTCTCTCCTGCTCGGTGTGTCAAATGTTCAGTTACTCCTCTGCCTCCTTTAGCGATAATGGTACGTGTAACAAATGTAGTTTTTCACCGCGTTGAGGGCGAGGCTTAGTGAGTTAGAATCGCGGCTCCGCACCATGGAAAGTCAGTCAGCTGAAGCTAGCCAGCCCCCAGCCGGTGCGAGCCGACCAAAGGTAGTTTCTGCTAGCCGTCTCCCGGCAAGTCCCGAACAGCTGGGACACCAGGGAGGCTGGGTGACTGTCCGAAAGAAGCATAGCCCTAAGCCAAAGCCCACGGTTCTCCACCGACCGTTTCTAACAGGTTTTCTTCACTCAGCGACATACCCGCTGAGAAACCAACTCTGATTATTGGCAGCTCTATTCTGAGAAACGTGAAGTTAGCGACACCAGCGACCATAGTCAAATGCATCCCTGGGGCCAGAGCGGGCGACGTTGAATCCTGTTTAAAACTGCTGGCTAAGGATAGTACATATGGTAAGATTGTTATTCACGTCGGTGGTAATGACACTCGATTACGCCAATCGGAGGTCACGAAAATTAATGTTGAGTCGGTGTGTACATATGCAAAGACAATGTTGGACTTTTCTCTGGGCCCCTACCAAACCTTATTAGCGATGACATGTATAGCCGCATGTCATCATTCAACCGCTGGTTGTCGAGGTGGTGTCCAGGTAATGATGTGGGCTTTGTAGATAA